>VDFB02193867.1:764608727-764719973 GCA_007258455.2 Sequoia sempervirens | reverse complement strand
AAACATCAACATCTATATAATCCAATTATTCCTTAAAACTAAAACTACAGCCCCTAGTAACTATCCAACCCCACCAAAACAATTAAATAAATAATATTTCCATGGGCGTGGGCGGCTTCATATCTTGTATGCTTCTATTTTCACATTTCCCTTTCACCGCCCTTCACCACCCATTTTCCTGTGGTACAAAGTTTCCATCGTCATTGATTTGATTCTAGAACTTTAAAAACAAAAAAGCCTTTGAAATCACATATTAGATATTTCATATTTTATTTTCATAAACACATTCCTTTTTATATCTTTAAAAATAGGCTTTATGTCCAATGGAAACGTGCTCAATTTTTAACATATTCTTCCTACCTATATTTTTAACCTATTTTCTTATATTATGTATTTATGTATTGAAGTGGGTGAGAATGGCATTGATTATTAAGTTTACTAAAATTTGTTTATTAATTTTTTAGGTTTACCTTTATGTAGGGAAAGATAGGTGGAGGGGTTATTATGCATAGCCACCCATCATATATGGTAAGTGGCTTTGTTAGTCCCTATCATAAAGTAAAGAAGTCTTGGAAGGGATGATGTATAATAATAATATGTATTTGTTATTATTCTAGAGTAAGGAAGTTTTTTTTATTAGTTCTTTTCAATATTTTTTTATTAGTTTGTCTTGAAAATTGTGTTTCACATTCACACATATATATTATAGTTCGTAATTTTTTTGTTGGGATACAAATGTATAAATTATATCTTATAATTTGCGTGTTGGAATTTTGTTGGGAAGAAAAATAATTTTATATAAGTCTAAAATGACAAAAAAATCAAAGTTAATTGTAGGAAATTTTTGTGGGTTTCCAAAATTCTTGATTAAAAAAATCACACATGTCATTGAACTTGAAAGATGGGGTTTTTAGGGTCAGTTGGCTCATAGAATGACATGTAATGTCATTTAAGAGTCAAAAATTGATTTGGTGGAAGAGTTTTTAGAATTTTTCTCAACCATACTTGAATGCTCTTAATTTTCTACAAATTCATATTCTAGTATTGGAATACATCTTAATCCAATGAAATTTGATTAAATATTAATAATTAATTATGATCATTTTTTCAATATGTTACATGGTTCTTCAATTTATGTTTGTAAGATATAATGACATTTTTATAAATAGTATAGTTCAATGAGTTTATATTTTTTTTTCTAGATTTTATTTATTCAACCTTTTAGCATGGGATTTGGTCATGTTGACCCTATCTTTGTTTTGTTTTATTTTTATAAAATGTCTACTCTATTTATTTTTGTTTATTTTTAAAGTTTGAGATTTTGAAATGGAAGGGAAACATGTGCAAACTATAAGGGAGGGGGCTTCTATGATAGATTTGTTATCTTTTCCCAAGTGAAGGCTCTTCATTTTTCCATCATTCTTGTAGTCGTTAGTTGTGCAAAGCATAGAAATATATATTTTATAGTCTATTATGGGTGGATTTAGTGCAAGTCAATTTTACTTTGTTTTTAAGGGTCTAATATGTATATCTACCAAGGTAGGGTTTATTAAAATAGTTTGCAAGGTTAGGGTTTTAGGATAAATATATATAGTGCCAAGTTTAAAACATAAATTGTAGGTCAAGATTTTGAGAAGTAATTTACAATGGTCTCACTTTAGGAAAAAATAAATTAAGGTTTTTTTTTTGGCAATGGTAGTAGATAAAATTTTCCCTCTGCAAAAATTAAATGGTCTAAAAAATTACACAAGAGTTTTTTTCTCACAATATTTTTTGGTGAAAGACTCTTTTTAACTAATTTTTTAAATTTTATTTATTTTTATCAAATTCCTTGTGTAATAAAAATCAAAGACATGACTCCCTTTATGATTTAGCTTTACCAATGATCATACTCAATATTAATTTCCCAAAGTTATACTTAGTTATGATTATAAATCGAGTTATATGTGCCCACACATGATAGCATATTTGTATATATTGTTAGAATCCTTACTTATTTGGGTTTCAATGCTATTGACAAAGAATATGATAAATTACATGATACCAATCTTCATCTAGTGTCTTATCCAACCATAATAAAGCCTACCTAAAACTCAATTGACAAAGTGTATGAATAGGCTATGGAGGTCTAATATGTGAGTGGGGTGGGAAAATTCATGCAAGGTATTCATGTGTTTGATTGCATTGGGTTCTTGCAATTATCAATTTAGAAGTTGTTATAACCTTATTTAATTGTTGGAGGATTTCCTCCCAAAAATGCATGGTCATCAAGTTGGGTAAATGACTCATTTAGGCAAGGTACCCATGGTCTCCCATCACTCTATCTCTAAATGACTTTATACAAATTGATCAAAAGAATGTTTGTATTTGGTTCATGCTTACATTTTTATCGGTCTATATCCTTTTTAGAAGTAGTTTAATGTTATCTTAATTTTTGTTTAATTTTTTTAGATCATTTTGTAAATAACTTCTCACTATAGCCTATGATACAATTATTTTAACTGTCATTATTTTTTTGGTAATATATTTTGAGTTATTCATGTAGCTAGAGAAATTTTTAGGGCCACTTCAATTTTATGCAAAGCATATTGTAAGTTGAACAATTCACAATGACTTAAGGAAGTTTCTATTTGGCTTATGTTTGAGTATTTATGGGTCTATGCCATTGCTAGAAGTAGTGTAATGTTATCTTAATTTTGACTTTAGTTGAAACAAAATAGAAAAAAATGTGAATGAAATTCTAAATTATTAAGGGAAGAGGAACTCTAAGTTTGATGAGGGAGAGGATTGGTTAACCCCCATTTTTGACCTAGATGGTACTCCTCTCTTTCGAATCAACTCTAATTAGTGCTATTTGTTATTCTTGGATTTTTTTAATTAAAATTCTCTCTCACTTGTTGATATTTATGGTTAGGTTTAATTTGTGCCTATTGCGACTTCCCTTAGTAATTTTTTATTTTCTTTTGTATTTTTTTTTAAGTTTGTTTTGGTGGGAATTTTTTGTAATTTATTCTTTTTTTTTAATTAATGATTATTTCATCCAGTGGCCTATAATTAATGGGAGTTGGTGTGTGAGTTATTTTTAAGTACCCTTGGGGTTAATTTCACCTTCTTTGGAGTAAAGGTTCATTTTTCAAAATGGGTGTTGGGAGGAGAGAAAAGTGAGGAGGTAGTAAAGGGTATCAATAAGTCCTATCATGACATTATGAATGATAAAGATGCAAATAAAGAACTATATATTGTCAAATTCAAGGTGGGATAAGAGAAAAATATGGAGATGGAGAATGTGTAAAAAAGGAAGACAATCTAGAGTTCAAAAATATGGTAAGGGTCATATTTTTCCTAGTACTATCTATGTTTTTCTAAATGAGGATATCATTGAGGCTATTACCTTTGGGTTTTCCTTGCACAATGAAATCCCACTTTTCACAATAGTACCTTTGGGTTTGCCTAGCGTAATGAGGGCATCACTCTATTCGAAAGGGCAAAGTGGTCTAGATACAACCACTCAACAGTTTACACAATTGGAGGTTTTTGTTGAATCAATATCAACTAAGTTCATTTGTGCACAAAACATAATGGAAATCATTGATCTACAAGAAAGGATGAATTCTTTGTGTGCAATTTCATGCATCACACACTTCTATGTGATGGATTGAATCCAATGCCTTCCATGCCACAATATATCCCTTGATTACACATTACACACCAATATACATCACACATGGATAAAGGCTTATGATAGAATGGATTTGTGCAAGCATTATTTCCAATAGCTCTACACTAGAGAGTGCAAGATAACCATGCACACACTCTTCAGTCACACCACACAACTTTAGGAGTCTATGCTTATGCACAACATTGCCAATACCTACAACCTTTATATGGTGTGTGTGACCTACACACAAGTAACACTACACCTACATCAATACACTCAATTCATCTCCATAAACATATGACACATAATTGTGTGTAATCCACATGATCATGTCAAACAACCAGTACCATACATGACCAACATCTAGCACAACCCTAGCCACATTGAAAGTGCACCATATGAGATCAACATCTGACATAACTTTGGCCACATGGGAAGCACATCACATGCACATGACACCTCTCAGCATATTATTGAAGGCTTACTTCACATCATTTTGTATAAATACACACCACTATACTATGTAAACTAGTCTTCTAGTTCACCAATATCTCCTTCCACATTCTATGTCTTGATTTGGTTATACTCCAAATTTCCCATGGAAAATTTAATGTGCATTGCTTCTCACTACCTAATCATGGGACCTTGCTTCCCACCATAGCCTTTGTATATACATGCAACATTAGTGTATATATGACAATATTTTTCATGCATTTGTCATGTGTTTACTTAACAACCATGGTATTATATAGCAATGCCTTTGCAAGTCAAGCTTTCTATTGGGAGTAAACCTATTTTCATTGGCTTAGCCATAAATTTGCCTACATGCGGAGTTGTCCATCAAACTCAAATATAAATTAGCTCATCCTCCAAACACCCACATGAGCACCTACTCCTGCAATCACGACCATTTCACTACCTCTTACGTAGTGGAGATGGTTCACTTCTCATGGAAAAGCTTCTAGCTCTTAGCAAGTTACCATGGTGATGCACATGCCATCAATTGTGAACCTACAAAGTGTTAATACACTATGGTTATGAATCCTCTATTTGGTTGAGGATGTGTGGTCCCCTTGACAATGTGGGATCCCAATATCAATTAAGATGGATAGGTAGCTCTAAATTTCCCTGATGTGGTGCCTAAGAGTGATGACCTACCTTCACTATCCCTTAGCATGACTACCTATACTTAATTTATAGGATGCTTTAGTTTTACAATTTATTTTGATGGATGTTATTTTTTAGATTAACTTAATTTATAAGATGTTTTAGTTTTACAATATATTTTGATTGATGTTATTTTTCATGTTTTTGATATCAATTAACCATCTTTTATTGTAAACCTTTTATATAGTCTTAATATTTTATTTTATTTAATATGACTTTATAAAAATATTTCAAATAAAAATACTAAAAATTATTAATATTTTTCAATTATATTATAAAAATACAACAAATCCTTGAGCTATCTCAAGATTACCTTCATAAATAATTATCTAAAAGTATTTGTATGCTAAGTAGTTCTCTATAATTGTTATAATTGTAAGATTTTTTTAAAAATAAAAGTGAATATGAGTTATATGATGGATAAATAACTAAATAACACATCACAATCATGAAGCCCATGCATAATATTTAGTAAATGGTAAATTGAAATATATTATTATTAGTTTATTTGAGTAAAGTAAACTATAAATATATAAATGATGGCAAGTTTGAACATTTTTATAAATGAGTAAATACACTCAAAATTTAAGAAACATTGTTCTTATGAAAACTAATTTGAAATATTATTTAATATCATACAAATTAATTAAAATAGAGGCAAATCCTAGAGGTGGGCAGCTCTTACACTCTGCCGACCTTGGATGGACATTTGGTTGGTCATTCAGGAGGATATCATTTGCTGCCATCTCACTGCAGTGACACTTTAATGAATCCTAATACTGTGGTGGTTCTTGGGCTGCAGTTGGTAAATGCTCACGCCTGGGTGGCTGGGTGTTGCTTGCCATGTGTAGCTACCTCTGTTTTCTTCCTGTCTTTGGTGTCTATTGCTGTTAGCTATAAAAGCCAGTTTTTTCTGTCCAATAAAAGCCATTCCTCAAAATTTACTATGGTGAAGTAGAAAACTGGATCTCAATTAGAAAATTCAAATCATGTACAGTTTTTATTCGACTCCAAAGAGGTAAAACAGTCAGCTAAATGTTGTTGTCCATCCTAACTACACTGCAGATGGCATTTTTCCTAAATATTGGTTACTCACCCATTAGCTGCTTACTAGCAGTATGGTAATAAATCCTATAAGAACTCAAAAGCAAAAACTGAACAGAACTGGGGCGGGGGGTCTAGCTCGATTGGCTAAAGCATTCTATTGCAGGCAAGAGGTCATGAGGTCTAGTCTGCCCCCTCCCCGTGGTACCAGACGTACTGCAGTTTATAGGGGGGCTACCCAATTCCTGCAGTCTTAAAAAAAAAACTGAACAGAACTGTTTGAGGCATTTAATTTTTTTTATTCATTGTGACCTCTAAAGAGCAAGGTTTTGTACTTAGTCAATACCATTCTTCATTCAGAACTTATGGGGACCTTTTTGTCACTATAACACCCATTTCAGTATGTCTGCTGTTTAAGATCATTTTTCAGTTTTCAGCGAATTCAACATTGAAAGGTCAATTTACCTAATCACCCTGCATCTCCAGGTCTCATAGACTACCATCATCCGAGTAGGACTTACTAGTTAGATCTCTACCTAGAGTGACTGGTCGTCCAATGAACATTCAGAGCTTACAGATATCTATGGAACTTGTTTAGTCAATAGCATGGATTGTAGATTATAAGGCTGTCTTATAGATCTCATAGACCACCGCCATCTTAGTAGCATTTAGCCGATTCCATTGCCATCTCAAGTGACTGATGGGTTTTGCGAACATTGACATTAGTGGCCATGGTTTCAATGTTTCTGATTTTTAAGATCACTTTGCACCCATCCCACCATTGATAGGCCGAGCTTTAGATATTCACCCTGCAAATATAGGTCTTACAGGAAACCTTAATCTAAGTAGCACTTAGCCAATTAACATTGCTACCTAATGTGACTGATGATCTATTGAATATCCAGAACTTACAGATGGTTAAATGTCATTAAGGACTAGGATTTTAGTGGGCCTCATGTTTAGGATGTTGGAAAATGAGTGACACCTGAATCAAAGATGGATTCGTCACCAAGAGGACCAGTAGCTTAGTGGTAGAGCACCCCAGCGGTAAATGGAAGGTCCTAAGTTCAACTCCTCGCTGGTCCATAGAAAGTTTTATATGGTATTAGAGCCCAGGTCAGCAGAGCCAGGCCAAGCTAGGAGCCCCGAGTACCTATAATGTGTTTGAAGGAGGGTGTTGGAAAATGAACCAAACCTGTACCAAAGATGGACCGGTTGGTGACTCAATGGTAGAGCACCCCAGAAGCAAATGGGAGGTCCTAGGTTTGACTCCCAGCTGATCCATGAAAAGTTTAACATAGAACCACTTCACATCCATCAAACCATTGAGATACCAATCTTTCCTATTCACCCTGCAGCTGTACCAGATAAACGAACATAAACCTGCACCACAGATTCAAAAATTGTTTTGTTTTCTGTCAATGGTGAAAAATATGCACATAATCCATTGGACGATCCAAGGGCTTTCTTTGTCCACATACTTTCTATTAGTATGATTTAGATTGACAAGATGGTCATCTTGGCTTGCTACGGCTTTTTTGTAATAAGCAACTCATGCCAAGGTGTAGTCTATGCACCCAGCAAGATGTACTTTGTAAATGGAACAGATTCATTCCTACGAGTGTATATCACACATGCATTATTGATGAAATCTATTTTGTTGGCTACATTATCTGACTTGTGAAAAAGGCATCTTAGATGGATGCACCTGGCCAACGTTGGTCACCGTAGCACTATTGACATTGAAGGAGATAATGAATTTCCTATAACAACGTTATCCATCTTTTAATCAAAATACTATGAGTTCACAGTCGTTGTGATGCAGAGGATTCCTTTTAAGTTGTAGAATTTATCTTTGGCCTGAGTATTTTTCAATAAAGAGATTATGATGCAGCATGGCAAGTTGGTCTTGACCTACTACAACTCTTTTATAATAGGCATTTATGCTAGACTGCACAGTTGAAGCAACCATGAAAATAAACTTCATTAAAGGTACAGACTCACTCCTAAAGTAAGGATCAACTGTTGATGAAATGCCTTTGGTTGAGTATATAAACAACGCCTTTATTGTACTCGCATGGCCTGGTACAGGTCCAAGTCTGATCAGGATTCTGTCTTTTGGATTGTCTCTATATGCTCAACATGAGAGAGTAAGTACAAACTGCTAAACAAGTCTATTCTATTCATCTCTCATTTTTGGAGTGCAACTTTCTACTAGGAATTCTGACTGTAGATCACATCATGAATCAATGAAGTTCATCTTTTGATAGTATGATTTGCAAATACATAATAAACATCTTTGATAACAAAAATCAATCATGGTTCATATGTTTGGCTTTACTTGTTTGAGCAACAAATCATCTTGAATAAGTAAATTCAATGAAAATCTCGGTTCCTGCAGATGATCCAATACGTAAGTGCAGTTGTAGAATTCCAGATGATGTGAAAAAATGTTTAAACAAGGAAAAAAGACAACATAAGACCATAATCCCAATCTTATTGCATGCATGTAACATTTGAATAAACAGCATCCAGGGAAATAGGCATGCCTTATTTCAGTTACATATTTTCATAAATACAAAATGCAATCCCCTGGTTATGGACATTAAGCTAGTACTACTTTTCATACCAGTGGAGCTTTATTAGAGCCGCATAAAAACATCACCAACCAAGGACTACAACATGCATCTGTGCCCAATTGGACTAGTGAATTGCATGTCCAAGATAAGCACAGTAATCACATGAAAAAGACAAGCCAGTAAAGAAGCATACATGGATAGCATGAATACCTCAGATGCAATCTTTTATATCATTTTCCAGGGTTTTGTTTATTTATCTCACAACAGTACTTATTATACAACTTGGATCTACAGGGGAACAAAATAGCTATACAGTAAGTCTGTCCAATGTAGAGCAATCCCTTTCTGAATTCAATGTACACTTCCAAAGACTTCTACACTGGATTTTTGCAAGCATGTATGCCCTAAAAAGAAAACTTTCTCAAACATTATCTTGCAAAATTGTAGCTTGCAACTTACCCATTATTTGATATTGTCAGAGCAATCAAAGGCCTGTGCACACCATCCCAAACCACAAGAGTTATATGGGTAGGATAGCATTTCTGCTTCTGTTATGCCTGGAGAGAAAAAACTTGCGACCGGAAAAGGACCTCTTCATGGTAAATGGCCCCTTCAAATTATGCAAAATTCCACTCTTCGAAACCTCACCTGGAACTTTATATTTGTTCTGGTACTGACTCAAATGCTTGCCAAAACCCTTGAGTAAAAACTCATGGTCATGACTCTTCCTATGTGAAGAAGAAGATTCGGGAGGAGCCACATTTTGTTCTAAGACATTTGGATCCCCATGTTCAAAACCCAGTTGCATAGCCATCAGATCATTGATTGATATACAAAACCTGTTTGATGAACCCAATGAGACTGATCTCCTCATGGGCTGCAATTCTCCCGTGAACTCAGCTATGCTGTCATCCACTCTGTGCTTGCTTGCCAAATCACTCAGAGCTCGAATTCGTGGTGATACCAATGCCTTAAAAAAATGACTCTCCTTTTCAATCCTATCTGATTCCTCCTTCCTATCCATGACTTCACTTGAACCAGTCTCATGCACTTGAGTCAAATTGGCTGATGAATTAGGCCTTGATAAATTACACCTGGATGAATTAGACCTGCTTACCTCCCTCGGATTTGGCTCTTGATTATCAGTAGGCGATTGAGGACTAGAATCTGGCTCCTCTGGAGAAACTGAAACTCTAGTTTCTGCCGGAGGGCTCACAATATATGCTCTGCACAGAGGACAATTGGAGTGGGACTGTAACCAAGTATCAATGCAAGGTAAATGAAAAGCATGGTTGCATTTGGGCAATAACCTAACGCTCTCATCTTCTTGAAACTCACTGAGACAAACAGAGCAATCAGTGCAGTCCACCAGTCCATCGCCCTTCTTGTACTTACAAACAGGTATGGATCTGATCACAGATTCCTCAAGCCCAGTTGTGACCAAAGGCCAAGAATCATTTGGAGCAACCTGACTGTCATCATCATCAAAAGTATCATTGCCACTCCTTCGCAGCCTCCTTCTCAACGACTCCCAATTAGTACAATACTTGGCAACTATGGTATAATAGCTTACAAGCAAAAAAGTGCTGGCCAGTATCCCAATTATGGCTATAACCAAGGGAGAGAAGTTGGGGTCTGAATCATGCTCCAAAATCTCAAAGGGAGGCGGGGGAGGAAATGGCAGACACTTTTCTGGGCAGAAGGGTGTGCACAGACTCTGAGCACAGTCTGAAAAATTGAAGAATGTGAAGACCGTCGGTTGATATTCAGGAGTACCCATCACATAAAACCTTATAAGCTGAGCCTCCTATTCATCCAAAATCTCCATAGCTCAGAAATGCTTTCCTCTGGTCTCCACAAACAAAATCTATGCTTTTCTGCTAGTATAATGAAAGAAGAATAATTAAAAAACCAAGACCAGAGCTAGCCCATAATATCACCTGTAAATCCTTGCAGAACACTAGTTAAGAGAGATGATGATATTGATGGATCTACAGAGAAAAACATGATCCACATGAATGCAGAGATGGGAAAATGCAGTCTTTGAAAAGTAACCGTGACTATTATCTCTTAACTTCAATAAACTTTAGGATCAGTCAACTCTGTCAATCCCCCACATGGCTGAGTGCAAAGAAAGAATGCGTTTAGCTACCCACCATACTTGATGTTCGGACAAGTGAATGGCTTGGATAAGACTTTATCCATGTTAGTGTGTTTGTTAACCTAATCTGCTGGGTTTGGATTCTTTGAAGTGTGTGGGTAAAGAGTACTTGGCATAACCTTTTGAAACTTACCTGCCTTAGGAAAAAGCAAAAAGAAATGGGATGAAAACGAGAGCTTCGTTGGAAAAGACCATCAAAACTGCTATAGCAAATTCTCTGGTTTTTTAATTGACCACAGTTTTGAGGTCAAAAAACTTTCAAAGGCATCTTAGACGCCTAGAAAAGGACAGCTTACCTATCACTGCATTCACATGTAGACCCAACAAAATAAAAATAAAAAAATTACAAAGAATTATAGTAGCAAGTATAATAGCTGCACATAACACTGCCACATGAGCAAAAAATGAGAAAACATAACTCAGCTGTTAACACAGTCAAAATTACATGGAAGACCTAATACTATGCTACTTCCATACAGAAATAAATATTTGTATATTTTAAGTTTAATTATTTTGTAAGTAATTTTTATATGTAATTTTTCTCTTTAATAAGAAGTTTATTCTAAATAAAGTGGCATAATTTTTTAGATGTTCTTTTACTTCAACATCTACCTATTTATATTCTAGTTCTTTCTTCCACCATCCCTATTTTTTAGTGGGTATCTTATTTAAATTTTAAGTGTTTCAATTAAATGTGAGTGACATTTTAAATATGAGTTTAGTATAAATAGTAAATATATATGTGTATTTGAAAGATGTTGAGAGATATTAGTCTTGAGGTATTTATATTAGATTTATGACATAAGTTAGATAGGTGTTTCAAAGATATCAATGTTAGTTCATTAGGTTTCTGACTTTCTAAGTGTGTATATATATATGTAAAAGATGTCAAGTGATATTAGTCTCAAGGCACCTCTATTGGATTTGTGATGTAGGTTAGATAAGTCCCTTGATATTGACATCTTCAATAGTCTTTAAATAGATGCATTTAAGATGTTTATGCTAGTTTATTAAATTTCTAACTTTTGATATGTGTTATACACATAAACAATTGAGCATAATGAAGCTTTGATATGTAAATGGTTGTCAAATTTATACTAATAGTTTTGTTATCCAATTTGGTCTATTACAACCTCCTTGCTATGATTATAATTATGATTATCAACATAATTAGACACATGTTAAAAGTGAGATGAGAGGGAATTATGGCTTACTTGATTTCAATGGTTGATAGAGAGATGCTCATTCTTCTAACCATAACTTTTTAATTGTGGCTCAAAACTAGTTAAAAAGAATCCTCTAGAAGCATAATAATGAAATTTGAACTGGGTTGTCCTTAAAACTTTATGGAGGAGATAATCACAAACATGATCTAGTCATAATATGATTTTATCATTTACAAAATTAGACCTTTAGCACCTATAGAAAAGGTTCACTTGGATGATATTTGATTTAAGGAAAACTTGGGTGGTTCTAACACACTAGTACAAAAATAACAATAAACTACTAAAAAACTACTAAAAACTGCTTATAAATTACTATAGTTGGTCAGGTGACCACTAGCAGTTTATTGCCAGTCATATATAACGCGACCAGATTGATGACTAAACCATTTTTAGTCATTTATTAGTTGTTTTGATTGATCGATTTGGTAATATATTTAGTCGTTGATTTATTCATGTATTGTTACGATCTAGTGACTTTTTTAGTCACTTTTTTTCCACTATTATATTTACTCGTTGATTTAGTCATTGATTGTTGTAATCTAGTCACTTATTTAATAATTTTTTATTCACTATTATATTTAACTGGTCACTTATTTAGTTGTTGCTTTAGTAATTAATTGTTGCAATTTGGTTACTTATTTAATCATTTTTGTATTCACTAATATATTTAGTCATTGTTTGTTGTTAATTGGTCACTTATTTAGTCATTTTTATTCACTGTTCATTGATTTCTATCAATTGGTAGTATATTTAGTCAATTTAATTATTAATTGATGTCAATTAGTAGTATAGTTAGTCATTTTAATTCATTGACATTTGAGTATTTAAGCATAAAACACAAAAATACACATCATCATTAATTGCACACAATAAGACAGCCATTGAGAAGGCAAAAACAGTGAACTTTATTAATAAAAAAAGGTGTTCTAATTACAGCTTAGAAATAGAGTACTAAAATTGTTATTTTCAGTCACAAGACTAAAAATCTAAGTTACAATATTGCACAGAAATGACTGCAAGAAAGAAACTTCTCCAAAAAACTTCTGCAATGATGGAAACACATGCTTGAATCCCTTCAATGAGATAACATGTCCCTTTCATCTCTTAAAACTTCTACAACAACATGGGAAATCTTCCTGGAGCAAGTTGTAATGTGTAGAATCCAAGAAGGAGAGTGTTGATCGTGTCTCATATATGAAGTTATCTCCTTCAATGTAGTCAACAATAACTCGACTTGAATCTTTCCTCCTTTATATGCAATGTGTCATATGATATGAGCAATAGGGTGATGCCTTTTCCGCCATGAATAAAGTTGTGCCTCAATACAACCAACAAAATTACTATTAGTCTCAATTCAAAAAGAATAAAAGTGCATTGTATATTGCAAGTTTACAAAAGTCCAAACACAGCAGAAAGATGAATCAATTAAAAAATTGTATTCTTGACAACAAATGCCTTAAACAAAGTGTTCAACATAGGCCTGAAATATGCATATTGAACCCTTGATT
This sequence comes from Sequoia sempervirens, assembly GCA_007258455.2. NCBI lineage: Eukaryota > Viridiplantae > Streptophyta > Pinopsida > Cupressales > Cupressaceae > Sequoia > Sequoia sempervirens. The sequence continues at coordinate 764,706,630 of VDFB02193867.1, read as the reverse complement.
TCAGAACCTTGTTCAAAGTTTAAGAAAGGTGACATGCTCAAATTATACAATGAAGTTGACATTATAGAATGAAGGCTATCAACACTAACCAGACTAGAACAACATTATCAACAAAAATTTCCTAGAAAACAAGCCCAAGAATGCCATCAAACTTAATTAGACAACAAAAATGTCAACCCTGGTTCATGTGTTGTCTGAGTAAAGACCTACACCATGGAAGAATCCATTTATACATAAATTCCAAATTAAGTTGATGAGAAAAGATCTTTGATATCCAATTGGGAAGCCTTAACATCCAAAAATTACTAACCTGATGTTTCACAACAAGTTTCCCAATTGTGACATCATCTTTACTTAAGAAACCAGATATTGATCCACTGCCATATTGAATCTCACAGGATTCTCCTTCACAAACAAAAAATGATATATATTAATTTTTTACCAACTTCCTTAATATCCCATGTAAGCATACTAAAGTAAGTGAGGTTGAGGGTCGGAAATATACCATCTTCTTTGGTATATGCCGACTTTGATGACTTGTATCTTGGAATAAAAAACAGCTAACTAATCAAAAACTGCATCACAAAAATAAATCACAAAACTTCCTTAATTAAAATAACTCTTCTAGATATTTAGTTAATTTCTAAGAGAAATTTCACTATCCAAACAACCATCAATCTTATTTTACTATATATAATTTTCCAAAATTCAGAATTTAAATGTAATGAAACTAACCATAATTACCAAAGATTTGACACCAAAATGTAGTACAAAATGAATTGTTTGACAAAATGCCTCAAAGAGATGGCATCTCATGGAATGAAATGATATGATTGCAGAATGTGCACAAAATAGATTTTGCAAGGAAGCTCTCAAAACCTTTGAATTAATGAAGCACTCTGGAACATCGACATTGTAAGTGTTGCTTGTGTTCTAGATGCATGCAATCATGTAGGTTTAGTAGATGAGGGTTGCACATACTTCACACGCCAGTAACCCTTATTGTATTACATATATAGTTGATCATTAGGTGTGCATGGTTGACCTTCATGCCCGAGCTGGCATCTTAAGGACACCATAAGCATTATTACAGAGATGCCAGTTAAACCTTTAGTTCCTGTGGATCATATATGAATATAGGTTGAGTATTCCAACAACACTAATTTTTTAGTTGGATCCTAAAAATGCTGCAACTTATGTTCTTCTCTAAAACATCTGTGCAAAAGTGGGCAGGTGTGGTGAGGTTCAAATAGTAAGGAGATCGATGAAAGATAGAGAAATTAAAAAGATACTTGCATGTAGTTGGATTGAAGGGCATAAAATGGTACATGATTTTTTGTGTAGGAGACATATCACATCCACAAACATGGGAGATCTATGCAAAATTGGAGAAATTGGCTTGGAAAATGAAGGCAACAAGGTATTTCCAAATTCAAGACTTTTACTCAATGTTGTGGAATAGAAGAAAAAAGAATCATTTATCTACCACCATAGTGAAAAGTTGGCAATTGCATTTGGCTTGTTAAACATGTCCCCTGGTACAACTATTAGAGTTGTTAAGAACCTTTGAGTATGTTTTTATTTTCACACTGCAGCTAAATTCATCTCCATGATTGTTGTAAGAGAAATTGTTCTGAGAGATGTGAACCATTTCCATCATTTTAAATAGGGACAATGTTCTTGTGGAGAATATTGGTGATGCTAAATGAAACAATCCAAAAAATAGGCTTACACTATAATAATGTGCACTACATCAGATATCCAGTAATACCAAAGGGACATCCATCAAAGCATAACATCAACGATTTTTTTGTCATATGTTGTAGTTACAAGTGCCCTGCTAGAAATACATGAAAATGTGGAAGAAATATACACAAGGCAATCAAACTATTTCAAAAAAATGCCTCAAAGAAATGTGATATTTCTTTTTATAGTTTAACTGTGATACCACATTGTTTTGACATGATCCTTGCAGTGATGTGGGATGTTACCGCTACACCGCATCATTATTGCTTGACCTTCACAGTAATGCAAGATGTTACCGCTACACTGCATCGTTATTGCTCGGCCTTCATGGTAATGCAGGATGTTATCGCTACACTACACCTTGTCTTCTTGGCTCTTGTGGGGATGCGGGAGAAGTATTTGAGTTACCACCATACTGCACATTTATTGCTCAACCTTCGCAGTAATGTGGGATGTTACTGCTATATTGCACCGTGTCTTCTTGGCTCTTACGGTATGGCGCTATTATGAAACTTGTCACAATAGTCTTATGAAACTTGTCACGACCATCTACTACCTTGACACAACAATCTTATGAAACTTGTCAATATTTATGGGCACCTTTTAAATTACATTTAGATCTATAAGGAAACTATGCTATAGGGATGACAGTCCCAAGAAACATGGCAATGGTTACACTAATAAATAGTTACCTAGAAACCATGAATTTTCAATGCATAATGGAGAATATATAGAGACTTAAGTTAGTGAGCAAACATCCTTGGAGAATTGTCATCAAAAGTATGGCAATCTAAGAGTTTGTAGTAGAAAATCATATACCCTCAAAGACCTAATAGTCATAATAGACCTAGTGATAGCTTTCAAAGTCATAAGAATAAATTCATAAGAGAATAGATGCAAGAGCATGAAAAGACACTAAGATGGAAGGGCAGTTGGTAGAGTTGAAGAATCAGACTTGCAGTGAGAAAGTAGGGAGAACAAAGCAATTTACAGTCAAGAGCATCATGGCAATTTCTCAGGTGACTATATTTGGGCAAGGAGTGAACTTAGTGACAACATTACCATCAAAACAATAAGGATACTCAAAACCCTACCAAACCCTAGGGCCTTTTTCATCACCTTGTAGAGATCTCAAACATGCATGAAAATATTTCACAGAAACTAAAATCATCTCTATTTTTTATGATCACAAAAAGTAACAAAAAATTAGATTTACAAGTGATGAAAAGAAGTACATGAAAAGAATATTATGTTGAATTTATTTTTTTAAGAAAACTTAACCATTAACTATCCAATACAATCTAACAAAATACAAATATACAAAGAAATATTATGATTAACAAAATGATAATTTTAACGGTTATCTTAAGGTAGACAAAAAAAAATTGTGCAAGTGAAAATACTACTCTTAGATTATTTTGAACAAATAACATTTTCATTTACATCATTTTCAAGAAATAGTTCTTTAGATCCGTCTAGTTGTACAAAAATCAAATCAAATCTGCAACAATCTCAAAGATCTGAAGGTTTAAAAATCTAATATTTTTAGATCTATTCTTGGGTGTATCCTGCAAACTTCATCATAGAAGGATGGGTCATCACCTCATTTAGACCCGGATGTGGAAATGCCTTTGTTGTTTCCATAGAATCCAAAATAGGCCTAAAAAAATGCTGGAAGAAATAACCCTATAAACATGCAAAAGGAAAAGCTAAATCAGTAGTAATTGTAAGGAAAGCTAAGGTGCGGAAACAACTCTCCTAACGTCAAAACCTCGGGGAAGAATGCAGAGACACTTTTAAATTTTACAATTATAGACCAATTAAGATGCACTTGAAAGAGATAATAGAAACAGAGAAATAAACATACACATATGAACACTAGATTTACGTGGGAAAACCCTTACGGGAGAAAAACCCACCACACCAAGAGAAGTCACTTTGTATTACAGTAATGGAGATTACATACAGAGATTAGACTTATCTTTTTGATGTCAGTTTACAACAACATTCACAATGATCAACCTTGTATAGGAAACATTCAAGTTACAGCCTTCTCAGAATAGAAATCACATTGATCACCCTTTGAACTATTCACACAACCATCGGACTGATCACCATCTGCAACTCCTGAGTATATCCATGACGTCCCTGTCTGTCGAACTTCCTCTTGGTAATGGCCACAACAGTCCAACTGTTAGCGGTTCCCATTCGGATTCCTGATTGGTCGAAGGACAAACCACGTAGGATGGTCAATCGGTCAAAAAAATGTTCACAATGTATTTGCATGTCGATGAGACACTAACCGTGTCTACCCGATGCCACAAGACTCAACCATCGATGTCGCCAAAAGTCATTGCTATCGGCAAGAGGTTCCACCGAGTTCACAAGGTCACATCAACCTTAGCAATCTCATCGATGAGACAATCACCATTCTGTAAGAGATCATACCAAAGTCCACAAGTCACGTAGACACCAGTATTCCCTTCGGTGAGACTATCGCTACTCGTCAGGACATCACACCGATGTTCACAAGTTATTCTGAAATGTCCAACAGTCAGCAAGACTTACCGCTATCACTGAGAGTTCTTACCAAAGACTTCAAGTCACCCCAAGATCAAACAATCTCTAGGAGTCATACCGACAATAGATTATCCCACAGCATCGGTGAGACCAACACCCGTCGCCAAGACTTCACATCGAAGCCTTTGAGTTACCGCGAAGACTCCAAGTGAAATGCTTATCGGCAAGACTTTTGTTGTTGATATGAGACATACTAAACGTCCAAGTCTCTCCCCAAAACCGCTTGTCACCCAAAGTCTCCCTGATATCCGATAAGAGTGGCCTGTCGGCTAGACATCTCCACTCGGTAGAAGATTACAACGATCAACATGTCACAGGGATAGGCTCCATTCGACAAGACATCAACAAGGTCTTAGCGACCTAAACATTTCATAAGGTTTCACAGCTGCTAGTCAGCCAGACACAATGAAGGTCATACTGACTTTGCTCTTCTAGAGGTTTCATCCTGTGAGATTGAGACACATATTTCCAACAATCTCCCACTTGACGAAGATCACACAGGCACCTCCAGAGCACAACAAAACTACTGAAATTCATGGGCACTGAGGCCCATCAAACTGGCACACCACTTGAACTTGTCTATGCTCACTGGCTTCATCAATGCATCTGCAACATTCTCCAGAGTATCAATTTTTTCCAAAATGACTTTTCCATCCTCCACCATATCTCGTACAAAGTGATATTGTACATCTATATGTTTCGTCCTGGAATGGAAAGTAGGATTCTTTGCCAGACAAATTGCACTCTAATTGTCACAGAAAATAGTTATTTTCCTGCATCAAAACCAATGTTAGAACACAAACGTTTTAACCAAACTGCTTCTTTACAAGCATGTGTAGCTACCATGTATTCAGCCTCTGTGGTGGACAAAGCGACTATAGCCTGTCGCTTACTCATCCAACTCACTGTACCACCATTCATCATGAAAATGTATCCACTGGTGGATCTCCTGCTGTCAATGTCCCCTGCCCAATCATAATCCACATAACCTTGAATGCTGAGAGTCCTCTATGATTCAACCAAGTTCCCATGGTAACACAAAGCATATTCTGAAGTGCCCTTCAAATATCTAAATACTATCTTCATAGCATCCCAATGTGTCCTTCCAGGATTAGCCATAAACTGACTAAGTACTCCCACTGCTTGGGCAATGTTTGGCCTTGTACAGACCATTACATACATAATACTGCCAACCACACTAGCATAGGGTACACTGGTCATGTCCTCCATCTCAGTAGGAGATTTTGGATAGTCTTCAACAAATAGCTTCGTTTCCCTACAAAACTGGAACAACTAGCTCTTTGCAGTCATTCATACAAAATCTCTCTAAAACAGTCTTAACATACTTACTCTGACTGAGCCAAATTTTTCTACTCTTCCTGTCCCTGGTTATTTCCATTCCTAGAATATACCTTTTTGCACCAAGATCTTTCATTTTGAACTTTGCAGACAACTAAGACTTAAGATCAGAAATCATCAACTTACTATTGCCTATGAACAACATATCATCAACATAGAGAGCAACAATAAGCACTCGATCACTTTCAGCTTTATAATACACATAATGATCAAATTTTTTTCTTACAAATCCCAAAGACAATACAAAGGTATCAAACTTCTGGTACCACATTCTAGGAGACTGCTTTAACCCATATAGAGATTTATTCAACTTGCAAACCAGTTTTTCTTTACCTTTCTCCACAAAGTGCTCAGGCTGGGACATATAGATTTCTTCTTCAAGATCACCATAAAGGAATGTTGTCTTCACATCCATCTGTTCGACCTCTAAGTCATACGTTGCTGCAAGTGACAAAAGAAATCTGATAGATGTCAGCTTAGCTAGAGGAGAAAAAATTTCCCCATAATCAATCCCCTCTACCTGGGAATAACCCTTCGCAACCAACCTTGCCTTGTATTTTTCCACACTGCCATCCAGACCTATTTTCTTTTTAAATACCCATTTGCAGCCCATAGCTTTTTTTCCTTCAGGCAAGGGCACCAAACTCCAGGTATCATTCTTTTCTAATGATGCCATTTCTTCATTTATGGCTTCCAACCAAGAGTTTGAATCAGACATTTTAAATGCCTCTTTCACAATCCTAGGTTCATCAGTGCTGGAGATTAAAGCATAGGCACAAGTAGAATCTATCAAAGAGAACCCATACCTATCAAGTTGCTTTCTTTCACGAGTTGACCTCCTCACTTGTTGAGGCTGAGGTTATTCTTCTTCTTCAGAACTCTCAGAACTGCTTGAGCTCTCCTCAATTTCAGGTACATTTTGAATTTTGAATTCCTCTTTCTCTGGTGTCAGAGGAATTACAACTACATCCTTATTGTTTTCTGACTTTTTCTCTGACTGTAGATCCAAAGTAGAAGGCTTTAGCTCATGAAAGATAACACTTCTGTTGTACAGAACCTTCTCCATATCAGAATTCCAAAGCTTGTATCCTTTTATGACAGCACTATAGCCATTAAAAATACATTTGACAGCTTTGTTCTCCAATTTAGATCTTTTTTCATACGACACATGTGCATATGCCTCACAGCTAAAAACACAAATATGTCTTAAAGAGGGCTTCTTACCAGACCATGCTTCCAAAGGTGTTTTCTCAACAAGAGCAGAATTTGGAGAATGGTTTATTAAGTAACATGTTGTTGCAACTGCCTCAGCCTAGAACTTCTCCTCCAAGCCAGAACTACTTAGCATACTTTGCTCTTTCCATCACTATCCTATTGAACCTTTCAACAACTCCATTTTGTTATGGAGTATAAGGTGTAGTTTTATGTCTTTTAATTCCATGATCTTTACAATACCTCTAGAAATCATTAAAACAAAATTCACCACCATTATCAGTCCTTAAACATTTTATTTTTCTTCCAGTCTAATTTTCTACAAGGTTCTTAAATTCCTTAAACCGACTGAACACTTCTAATTTACTTTTCAAAAAATAAACAAATGTTCTTCTCGAATAATCATCAATAAACGATACATAGTACCTTGACTTAGACAATGAAGGAACATTCACTGGACCAAATACATCAAAATGAATATAATCTACAAAACCAGAAGATTTATGAGGACTGGAATAAAAAGAAACATGGTGTTGTTTTCCATATATACAATGTTCACAAAATTCAAATTCAAGGTTACAATCTTCAAGCCCCTCAACCAGGTTTTTATTCTTCAAGGTTTTTAAACCCTTCTCACCAATGTGGCCTAGCCTATGATGCCAAAGCATAGTCTTTTCTGCTGGAAGTTTAACTTCCATAGAGTTTACACTATCAGGAATTTCTTCCTCTTTTCCTCCATGAGTAGCTTTTTGTGACTTGAAAGAGACACTATTGTATTGAACAACATGTGCATTGAGCTTATACAAGGTACCAATACGAGCACCCCTTGCTAGCACCATAGAGCCTCTAGTCATCTTGCAACCATTTCTAGAGAACGTGACTTGCACTCCAATATCATTCAACTTACTAATAGAAAGTAGATTTTGAGCCAGACCTGGTATATGCATGACATCATTGATTCCCTTCACTCTTCCATCAGGGAATTGAATTCTAACTCTTCCACGACCAACAATTTCCAATGATGAATCACTTGCAAGATACACCTTTCCACCATCGTATTTTTCATACTTCATGAACCAGTCTCTATGAGATGTCATGTGGAAAGATGCTCTAGAATCAATCATCCAGACATCATCTAATGCCTGTGTAGCCAAGGCTGCAATGAAGGCATCTGCATCACTCTGAGAAGAATCGTTGTCGGAAGAGTTCTTCTTCTTCTTTTTCTCCTCTTTACAATCCTTCCGGACATGACCAGGTTGCCCACAATTCCAACATCTCACCTTGGACTTCTTGCTAGGAGACTTTGATCTCCCCTCTGATTTTGATTTAGACTTCTTGTCCTTCTTCTTGCCTTTTTCTTTTGATCTTCCTCTAACAACAAGGGACTCCTTCGTCATCTCAGAAGATTTCCTTCTCATCTCTTCTGATAACAAATAAGCAACAACATCTTCCATCTTGAAATTGGATGTTATACTCCTAATAGCCATCACTAGGTGATCCCAAGAGTCTGGCAAAGAACATAATAAAAGCATACGGCAATCCTCTTCATCAATTTTCACACCAACAAATGTTAATTGTGCAATCAGCATGTTGAATGTGTTCAAATGATCAGCTACAGACCCTCCTTCCTCCATTCTCAAAGTGTACAGCTTCTTCCTCAAGAACAATTTATTCACCAAGGACTTCCCCTGATAAATGGATGCTAGTCTCTTCCACAAGGAAGATGCAGTCTTCTCTTCATGCACATTCAGAAGAACGGAGTCTACCAAACAAAGCCTTATCAGCCCTTAGAATTTCTATCTGCAAGGTCCCAATCTTCTTGCTTCATGCCTATAGGCTTCGTTCCAGACACAACAATCCAAAGATCACGATCAACCAACAGATCTTCCATTTTAAGTTTCCACAACTCAAAATTGCTGCCATTGAATTTCTCAATTTCAATCTTTCCTGACGTGCTTGCCATCTTAACCTATAATTTGAATTACCAAACTTTTACTAGACTCCCACTGAACATAAATTGACTCAAAAAACCCAACGTACCCACAAGGATAACACAACTGGCCAGGCTCTGATACCACTTGTAAGGAAAGCTAAGGTGCGAAAATAACTCTCCTAACATCAAAACCTCAGGGAAGAATGCAGAGACACTTTTAAATTTTACAATTAAAGACCAATTAAGATGCACTTGAAAGAGATAACAGAAACAAAGAAATAAACATGCACATATGAACACCAGATTTACGTGGGAAAACCATTATGGGAGAAAAACCCACCACACCAAGAGAAGTCACTTTGTATTACAGTAATGGAGATTACATACAAAGATCAAACTTATCCTTCTGATGTCAGTTTACAGTAGCATTCACATTTATCAACCTTGTGCAGGAAACATTCAAGTTACAATCTTCTCAGAATAGAAATCACACTGATCACCCTTCGAACTATTCACACAACCATCGAACCGATCACCATCTGCAACTCCTGAGTATATCCATGACGCCCTTGTTTGTCGAACTTCCTCTCAGTAACGGCCGCAACAGTCCAACTGCTAGTGGTTCCCATTTGGCTTCCTGATTGGTCGAAGGACAAACCATGTAGGATGGTCAATCGGTCAAAAAAATGTTTAAAATGTATTTGCATGTCGATGAGACACTAACCGTGTCTCCCCAATGCCACAAGACTCAACCATCGATGTCGCAAAGAGTCATTACTATCAGTAAGAGGTTCCAACGAGTTCACAAGGTCGCATCAACCTCAGCAATCTCATCGGCAAGACAATCGCCATTCGGTAAGAGATCATACCAAAGTCCACAAGTCACGTAGACACTAGTATTCCCTTCGGTGAGACTATCACTACTCGCCAGGACATCACACCGATGTTCACAAATTATTCCAAAATGTCCAACAGTCGGCAAGACTTACCACTATCGCTAAGAGTTCTTACCGAAGACTTCAAGTCACCCCAAGATCAAATAGTCACCAGGAGTCATACCGGCAATAGACTATCCCACAACATCGGTGAGACCAACACCCCTTGCCAAGACTTCACACCGAAGCCTTTGAGTTACCGTGAAGACTCCAAGTGAAACACTTATCAGAAAGACTTTTGTTGTCTGTATGAGACATACCGAACGTCCAAGTCTCTCCCTGAAACCGCTTGTCGCCCAGAGTCTCCCCGATATCCAATAAGAGTGGCTTGTTGGCCAAAGATCTCCACTCGGTAGAAGATTACAGTGATCAACATGTCACAGCGATAGGCTCCATTCAGCAAGACATCAACAAGGTCTCCACGACCTAAACATTTCATAAGGTTTCACAGCTGCTAGTCGGCCAGACACAATGAAGGTCATACCGACTTTGCTCTTCCAGAGGTTTCATCCTGTGAGATTAAGACACATATTTCCAACAATAATTTACTAATTTTCATTCAACTTCTCTGTAATCATTTTAAGTACTTGATTCTCATGTACTTTAATGATTTATAATATGAAGTTTAGCTATTCCAATAGCTTAAATAATTTTAAGTTATAAAATTGATAAATAGGCTTTAGCAATTCAAAAGAAAATCCACTTCTAGAATTTTAAATATCTTTATTGTATCTATTTACCGTTGTTAGAGAGTTGCAAACTGTGAATTTCCCTCTGTCCTATAGGACTAAGAAAGGAAGAACACTATCAAACAATGATTGAATCATAACAAACAGTCCAAAACAATGAAATTTATTGTCAAATGGTGACAAAGATCTGTCCTCTAAGTCATTTGCACATGGTGATTGAGAACACGGTGAGTAAGAAGTAAAAGAGCACTGGATCATAGCATTGCATAATGGTCATGAGTTATGCAATGAACTTCACTATTGTTTTGATCACAAAACACAGTGAGTAAGAAGTAAAAGAACATTGGATCATAGCGCTACAAAATGGTCATGAGTTATGCAATGGACTTCACTATTCTTTTGATCACAAAGGACATTGAGATAATAACCGATATATTGATGTGCACAGAGAATGTTCATGGAGTGCAAACTTCCTTACAAAACAACTACCACAACAGAGTTTGAAGTGAATTGCACTTGCTATTTTATGTTGATATGGATATGTTCTAACCTGTAGTTAATTGTTGTAGCATAACAAATAGACTAAATCGTTGTTCATATACCATTGTTTGAAATTCTAAATTGCTATACCTTATTCTAGGAGCAAATCACAAGGGGATTCTATACATAAGACACCATTATTTCAAATTCAAAATTGTTAGCTCTTTCACAATTGTTTGCTTCATTGATTTGATCTAAGACAACTTGTTGTATAGAAGATGCTCTCAAAATCATAGAAAAATCCTTTATTTTGAGATAACCGTTCAAAATCTTTCACATCATAACAATGAACAAAAGCATCAGTCATTAACATGAACTTTGCAAGAGTTTCATCAAATTCTACTTTTCCACTCTCTTTTCCATTCTGAATTTTATTCTTGATTTCATCCATGAAGAACCTCCTCGGCCTGTAGATCTTGTTGGTAACCATAACTTTACTAGGTGTCAAGGATAGCTTCGAGTTTTTACCCAAGCAGCAATTGACAAAATTCGGCCTTACCAGATCTTGCTCCTAGAATAAGGCAATTTGGAATTTGAAACTATGGTATATGAACAACTATTTAGCCTATATTTTATGATACAACAATTAACTATAGGATAGAACATATCCATTTCAGCATAAAATACTAAGTGCAATTCACCTCAAACTCTGTTGTATCTGAGTATGAAAGTACTTGAGCTTTCGGTGTTTCTAGACAAAACCTGTAGTAGAAAATGTAGTCTCCATCTGAAGGAACCATCTTCAGAGCTCTTCCCTGAAATGGGGGTTGAAAACATTAGAAGAAAAGCAATACCATAAATATAAAGTAACAATGTGTATCAAGCCAAATGCCAAAAAGTATAATTAAAAAGAGAAATCGTTACAATTGGACCTCAAATTGGACCAAGTAGATTTATGGTTTTATCTTTAGAATGTAGGAACTTTCTCTATCAAAGCTTCATGACCTTAAATTGGACAGATAAAATTTATGATTTTATCTTTAAAATGTAGGAACTTCCTCTGTCAAAGCTTCACTACCTCAAATCGGATCTAAAATTGATCTACAAGATTTATGATTTTATCTTTACAATGTACAAAATTTCTCTATCGGATATTAAATATATCAAGTTGGATCTCCAATTGGACCAATAGATTTATGATTTTATCTTTAGAATAAAGGAACTTCCTCTATTGGATATTCAAAAATTCCTACAGTTAGGTTTTACTTCCTACCGAAAACACTCGGAAGTGTTTCACACTGGGTCAAGGTACTCTCCAACTTGGTTATGACACCGATGGCAATCCAATTTTGTGTGAACCATCCATACCCGAACATTGCATCACAATCTATTCTTCCTGCACATAAAAATGCCACATATTAACCCCTTCTAAATCAAAATCAAAATCATCATAAAAACATAATTAATAAATCATTTCAGCTTCAGAAAGAATCTAATGTCATTTACTATCAAAACAAAAGTTGTATAAATCATAAAAAAATCATGAAGCAATCCATCTAAAAAGAAAATAAGCAATGTAAGGATTTGAGCAATATAAGTCCAAAGGGTTATGCTATAACGGTAATGGAATCACCATAAGAGCACAACCGAGGAAAAAATTCTTGTGACTGTAATTATGTGATCCATAACTCTATTGGTCATGTGGCATAGTTGTCCTATAACAAAAGCAGGATGCATTCATGTGTGACCCAAGTTTAATGTGGCTATGTTGTTATAGAAATGGAGGCACTCATATGAGCACAATTCATGTACAAATCATTGTCATCACAATTAGGTGTCAATCATCATTTGGTGCATTCAAGTTGACTCAAGTTTAACAGGTTATGATGTAATGATAGCATGATCCAATAGCAATTACCTCTTGCTGCAATAAAGAGCCTATAGTTCTAATTGATATGCAGAGTGGTTGTGTTATATCAATTATGTAGTGCATTCAAGCACAACCCATGTTTAATGGGTTATTCTAGAGAGTGATCAAGATTTTCTAAACCTTATAAATGTTACTTAAAAGTGTATAGCTTAAACTACAAACCAATTTTGTTACATACTTGAATGTAATCTTGGGTTACCACAAACTATAATAATGTGATCTGCTAATAACCATTATGGAAAGTATTAAAGCAAGACCCATGCTATATAGGATACATTTCCCTTATCAGGTTTACATACCTTAATGATCAAACATAAACTTCCCACACACTCTAGGATAGAATCCAAGATCATACCACAACCCTATCAAGACAGCTAATTCTCTGACCCAAGATTTAAGGTTGTTTTTTAATACTAATAGAAGCATTGGTAAGAGCATGACTAGGGTACAAACCCTAGGCCTCTATAGAAACATAAACAATAAATCTAGCAAATTAGTGAGGTTGCAATACCAAAAAGATTGAGATATTGTATCCAATAACAAAATCTTGCAATCTAAATATTGCAACCAATAATAAGCACACTATGTACCTCCATGACATTTGTAAATGCAATCTATGGCAAGAAGAATGACAGTCACTTGAGGTGTGATAGTCAAAAATAGGTTGAGCAGTGATAAGATAATAAATCTCAAAACTTGCACAGTAAAGTGGAGATTTTAACAATGAGTGTCCTTACCCCCTCACTGACCTTAAGGGTTTTTCAAATGCTTTTGACAGTGTTAGACAAGGAAAATGCAATCAGGGAATGATTGTCCAAATCAAGTAACAGTGGTAATCACAGCTTCAATGTTTCTTCTTATCCATTGTATAATGGAGGTAGTGGAATGCATGTTTGAGTAGTGTTTTGAGACTCATCAAAGATGGGAGAATAGTGAATAATACCTTATGGGTTGTGAAGTAGTGACAATAAGGTTGAAGGATCTTAAGACCCACAATACCATGAAACAATGAGTTCCCTGTAGTAAGTAAGTAGGCAGTCTATAGGGCATAGTTTGATTTTATAAAAGGATGCTCATGAAAGGAATCTTCAAGTGACAGTGAGTGAGTTGTTTGAGATTGCAATCAACGATGTAATATCCAGTCTTAAAGGAAGTTAGCAAAGTAGTAAATGTGCAAGAAAATAAAATCGTACACAAAAAATAATTCACAATGTTATTTGCATAATGCCTTGAGTTTGAAGACAAAAATCTCATTGTATCTTGATGAAAGTAGTGACCTCAATGGTCAATCACTGGCAACCATGATTTTAAAACATGCTATTGTACTTATGGAGGCAACATTTTAAGCAAGGCAGTGAGTGGTGGTTTGGAACAATGATAGGTATGAAAGACTTGCTTTATATGCATACTATGTAGTCTAGCTTAAGACAACGTTCTTAGAAGAGATTGAAGCTGGATTATGGAACTCAAGGGTTACCATGATAAGGATTAAAGCAAAGACTGAGATCTATTTAAAATCCATGGTCATGAAGATATTAAAGATGTCACATGCAAAACCCTTGCAGCTGGAGTAATGAATATAGTGCCAAAGAGGATAGTGTACTGGGGAAAATTTAGGAGATCTCCACATTATCTAATCACAGGAAAATACATCATTTATTTATTTTTTAAAATTAAAATAAATCATTCTAAACCCTATATATGATACATTGATACTTCAAAAGCATCTGATTTGTTTTTTAAAACTAAAAGAAATCATTCTAAACCCTATATAGGATACATTGATACTTCAAAAGCATCTAAAGAAATTTGAGATTATGCAAATATATGTTAATTAAATACTTGGATTACAAATAGTAGCATGAACAATGTAACCCTTATTGAGCAAAGAAAGAATGAGATAAGAAGCAATGAATCATATGCCTCTTGTCACATACATCTCCTTACCATTCTTTGTCATTCTTTATTGAAGCACTTCTCCATTTTGGCGGGCTATGCCTCAAAATAATGTTTTGAAAAAGGTTTTAGAGTATGTTTATAAAAATGAAAACTCCATTCTGGCGGGCTACGCTTGAAAATAAGATTTCGACGAAAGTTTCAAGGTGTGTTTATTAAAGTTTTAGAGTATTTTGGCGGGCTATATTCTTGATTCCTTAAATGATTTATTGAAATGGATTGTGATTAAATAAATGACAAACTATTTAATCATTTTTATTTGTGTGACTAAATAATTTTTAGTCAATGACCAAACTAGTCATTTATTTACTCATTTATAGCTAATTTGCTAAAAATGAGTAGAATTTAGTCATTTTTAGTTGTTGTGACTAAAAGTTTTAGTCACGTAGTCATTTATTTGCCAAATTCTACTAGTGTTATGAGTGTGTCCCTACTCTGGCTTCAATGCTAAAGGTCTTAATACTTGCATGATTTCATTAGGAAATCTTGGTGAAATATGACCAAGATTGGCCATGACCCTTACTATGAAATCATCATGAAATATTACATAATCACTATTTTTACATCTACTATCCTAGATGTAACACTAGTTTTGTATAGGCAACCTATTCCCTTGATTATCAATCATTCCCAAACACATTTTTTTAGTCCATATCTCTCTATTTTGGTACAATATTAAATGACACAACAAAGAGTATTTTCTAAAAGTGATGGGAACTAAGTTCTCTCTTTTACTTGAAAAATTCCCTCATGTAGCCCTTTCTCAATTACAACAACAAAGTCATACTCAATGTTCACTTCAGGATTTTGTATCTTCATTTCCATCATCATGAGATTGATTGGAATCCTCTCTTGAGCATCTATTCCAAGCACTTGGCACAAAGAAAAATAAGTTCTTTTGAAATATACTTGGAAGTATTCTATGGAAAATGGCTCAATTTGGGAGGGGGAGATAGGTATCCTCCTATTGTTTACACCCCTTTTCTTGTGTAAAGGAATTTCATCACTCTTGTAGGTTTTTCTCAATCTCATATAATCCTCCTCACTTTTTTCCAAGTCAATCTTAGTGATAGCTTGCTTTTCTAACATAAAACACTCTATAATGGCTTCTTTAGTCAACACCACTAATGGTGAGCCATCTGACATTCTTATACTCCTGGAAGTTAGGTGATAGTATTGTGCCAATACTTTAATAAATATGTCATCTACGAAGACATTTGGGACTATCAATTTGGCCAAATCTAAAGTCCAAGGATTCAAAATTGGAATCTTGTCATCCCTTTTTTCATAGAAGTACCAAAATAGATCCCACCCTGAGATACAAATAATTAGTTTTCTATATTCATGGGTTGTATCTTTAAACACCTCTTTGAATCCTTTGTCTATAAAATTAGGTAACACATCTAAAATGCATTGTTGCAGGGACCTCTTCTTTGTTTTAGAAACTGTGGACTCTTCCTTTTTACTCGCAAGCTAACTTCTTTTGGGTGGCATGATGAAGAATTTGCTCCTACTTGATTTCTTTAAGTGTCTACTTGTAGGATCAAATTAATTTCTTATACACTTGCTACAAAGGGTTTCTATGAACTTACCCAGTGAAATGATAGCTACAAAGTCTTCCCCCTTGAACTCCTTTACCTCTGGTACACTAAGTTGTGTAAATGATTACAAAATATCGTTGAATCCCAAGTATATTTGTTGTTGAGCTCAGTCACCTCACTATTAATGCCAATTCATGCAAAATATTTCAAGTTTGAATACATGAATTTTATTTTGGGAAATCAAACGGTTCATGTCGCGCACACCCCTTTGGAATCCCACGGGACGACAGGTTAATTCTAGTGGTTGAGTGATTGTTCACTACCATACCGTAGTGTCACTATTTACCCCTTGAGGGGCTACAGTTTACTTTAGTTGTTAACATGTTCTCACTGCCACCCTGTGCTATTCATATTTGGTTGTCACGGTATTGTAGTAAGCATTTGTACATTGACCTATATGTCTCGTCATCCTATGCATACCTCTATTGATTGCTATAATAGTGCGGTATTGAATTTTTTACGTATTTTAGGTGGGAATATAGGGGTATATTGTGAATGCAGTATTTTAAATATCATTTTATTGAAAAGATTGAACAATTTTCTAATTTTTCAATCTCTTAGTTTTAGTTATCAATGTCAGTCAAACCTAAGAGATCAATTTCTTTGTTTGTAATGAGGAGGCTTAGTTCACCTAATGTTAAGATATCTATATGTATTATTAAATCACAAATGTTCATTATTGTTTCCTTCACACAAGCATATTCAATGTATGTAGAGGCTACAAGTTGTATTACAAACTAAAGCTATCCAAATATCAAAGAAATGACTACAATTTATTGCTAGGATTTTAAAGAGTTGTTTACTTTCATAGGTATCTTGTTGCATTATTTGATACCTTTAGACCTTGCTTGCTTCTTTTCATATCTAGCAATTCTAGAGAAGTTAGAAAAGTATAGCATCTAGAAAACATGTAGGGCATACAAGAAATTATATTCTAACTAAAAAAAATTAATTTCAGCCAAAGTAAGAAAACTAAGAAGAATGATTGAACCTAACTTTAAATGCACTTAAAATCAACAGTGAACATCTCAAGTTTTGTATACAATGTACCAACAGAATAATGGTGATTACATTCAGAAATGTATCAGTAAAATAACAATGAATAAGAATACCTATACTCAAATCTTTATTACATTCAATAATAAATTACACCATACATATAACCAAAGTTTAGGTGAAAAGCTAACCTCTTAAGGTGACAAACTAGTTAAGGTGACAAAACATCATCATAATCATCTACATTACCAACAAGATCGAAATCCTAATCACTCGTGTCTGCATCTGCTTGATTTTTTTCCTCATCTTCATCTGTGACATGCAATACATTCTCTCTTCCAATCTCTTCATTGGTAATCAAAATCTCTTCTTCAAACACTCCATCATCATCTTCATCCACTTCTTTTAATGTTTCTTGTAAATTAGCATATTGCCCATCAAGAATTATATCGAAAACTTCCATGAATTTTCATTTTGAATGAGACTCTATTTGAATGAAATACGACCATCTTGGGCTTCTTACATCATCAAATAGAAATGATTGGTTAATTTGAAGAGGGGAAACATACAACTCATCTATCTCTAATAAAAATTGTCATGTATTTGTGCATACAAATCCATACTCATCAAATTGTATTGCAGGTGGTTGGATCCACTTACATTTTAATAATATAGGACTATTTTCACCAAAATCAACTTGAATAATTTCTTGGATGAATCCAACATAAAATTTCTTCTCATTTTCATGAAGAAATTCAACACTAACAACACAATCACAATTTGTCTTTCCTTTGTATTTTTCTTCCACTCTTAAATGACTACCATAGGCCCACATTCCACTAAAATTCATAGCCCATAAATGTGGAGATTGTGAAAGCTCACTTTCCTCCATTGTTATATCTTGACCTTCTTCTTTTGCATCACTGACTGCATTAGCAATCCATTCTTCAAATTTTGGAAAAGAATCACTTCTAATCAAATCATGATGTCTACGCTTTTGAGGTCAATTTTGTATCCAATTTTGATTCTCTTCTTCATATTTTCTAGTAGAAAATTAACATAAAAATTTAGTAAGATTAAATAATATAAATGTGTAAATGCAATTGGGTAAATAAATTATTGTGTAAACTTTTTTACCTATGTCACTTATTGAACAAAGATGTGTTTTGAAGAATATAGGAATGTATCACACTTCTTTCTTGATGTAATAGCTTGAAGCGACATCCATTTCCTTCTAATACTTCACCTACAACTCTCTCATCTTCATCATCATCCCATACATGTCGATTGACATTTTTAAAATCCTTCATATATTTTGTGCAAAATCCCATTACCTGTTGCATTAAATATCCCTTAAATATGATGCCTTCTAGTTTTTCCCTTGTATGAACAATTGTTTTCAAAACCTTCATATATTGTTCTATAGGATACATCCATCTCGTTCTTACTGGGCAACAATGCTCTAGTTCATATTCTAGATGTATCAAAAGATGCATAGAAATGTTAAAGGTTGTTAGTGGAAATTCATGTTCCAATAGATAAAGGACTTTAACAACCTCCTCCCTCAAACTATCAAATTTCAAAGGATCTAATACATGTAAAATCATTCTCTTAATATTAGGCTCAACCTTATAATTGCCAATCTTGGCCCCTTTGCCAAACTTGATATATTTACCACAATAGATAAAATATTCTCGATTATGACATGATAGTCATGGGTCTTGAGGCCTCTTAATCCATTAATGTCATTTTGGATTCTAATACTACTACTTACATATCCAATGGGAAATCGAGTCTGAGACATCAATTGTAAGAATTATGCACGTTGTTCCTTTGTCTAGACATGAGGAGCACTAGGTTTTCTATATTTTTCATCATCATATTTTTCAACCCAAAGATTTCAATGAATTTTTAGTTGTTGAAAGTCTTCACATGATGAAATAGTATCAAAAGCACCAAAAAGAGTTTCTATAATAGCATAGGCTATATTTTTCTCAATATGCATAAAGTCAATAGTATGTCTAATGGTTATATCCTTAGAGTATGACAACTTATAGAATATGCACAACTATTTTACACCACTTTCATTACATGGATCATATCTACTACCAGCAATCCCATCATTTTCAATAAATGACATTCTTTTTTGTCCATTCTCAACAATGTAATCACCCATTATTAGCAATGGTGCTTCATGATTCTCTTCTTGACCATTAAAATGTGTTTTTTGTCGACAATATGGATGATACATTTTAAGATAAGCACAATGTCCACAATAAATGCACTTACACAAACTTCTTGAGTGCCTCACAAAATCCTTAAAGTTGCAAGCAAGAAATCCATGATATCCATGAACACTGAGACCAAACAATGTTCCATATGTAGGAAGATCATGAATCATAAACAATAAGGAATATTTTTAAGTGAATTTGATTGAATGACCATCCCTCAAATATTGAATTGCTACAATTCCTTTCCAAAATTCCATTAGCTCATCATATATAATGGCTCTAGATAAGCATCGATTGTATCTAAAGTCACACTTTTCTTTCTTGGTATAATCAATAATAGCATTAAAAAAAATGGTTTAGTTGCTAACCATGGAGGCAAGTTATAATTTATTAAAAACACTGTCCAAGTTGACCATTTAGTACCTTGATCTGAGAATGGGTTCACCCCATCTAGAGCCAAACCCAACCTTATATGATGAGTATCTTGAGAAAAATTAGGCCATTTGTTATCAAATTCCATCCAAGTCTTAGAGTTAGGCACATGTCATTGTTTTCCATTGGTGCTCTTATTTTGGGAATGCCATTGCATAAGTTTAGCAATGTCTCTACACCTATACATTCAAAGTAATTGCAGGATTATCATAAAGTGGCGAAAAACCTTTCTAGGAACCACAACTAATTTCAAACCTTATCTATACCTCACTTCATGAAATTTCAGACATTCACTCTCACTTGCAAGATTATTGTGAAATAATACACAACCATTCACACATGTGTGGATGTTTCCATACCCTAAGCCTTGCTTAGTGATTTTATTTTTACATTGACATTGTTTTGTTGGCAATATGGAGTCAAGTGGTAACAACGAACTTAATAATGCCAATAAATGATCTACACTCTCATTTGTCTAACCAAGCACCACTTGCAAGTTAAAAATTTGGAGTATTTTTGTCAAATGACTTAACTTGCAATTAGCATACACAAGATTTAAAGCATCCTCCATCAACTTGGCCTAATCATCGTCTAGACCCTCATTCAACATTCTATCAACTTCAAACCCTTCATCTAGTATTGTTGCCTCTTCATCTCTGTTTGGTGCCACTTCATCTATGTTTGTTTCCTCTTCATCTCTCACACTCTGCAATTTTGTCATATCTTCATAATAATTGTAACCCCAAGATTTTATACCACTATTCCCATATCTTTTCATATGTCGATAAATCAATTTTTTTTTTCACCTTTCCACCAAGATAGTCATTACATGGACATGGATATTTGTCCATGTGCCTCTCATCTACTACTCTCTCATCATATGCATGGTATTGATTCATAGTCAACCTTTGAAATTAATCTATCTATAATGTTCTACACATAGAAAAAAAATCTTTTGGAGAAAAAAATCAGCAAACCAGAAGTTCAAGATTTTTTTAAAATTTAGGATTTTTAAAAAATGTAAAAAATTGTAGACTAAGACACAAAAATTATTTTTTAATTGAAAGACATTTCCATAGAAATAGAGTTATAGAGAGAAAATAAAATAGAGAGTTTAACTAATGAATTGTAAAAACTAGGTTTTTGTAGTTTATAATCAAATTGTTGATTACATTGCATTGCACATGTTTCAAACTCAAAGCATTACTTCACATTGCTTAACTAATAACTAGAAGTAGCTTCCAATTGCATTTACTTGTCATGGAATTCCATGAGACCACATTTCTTTGAGACATTTTTTCAAATAGTTCACTGCCTTGTTGTTATGGCTAAAATCCTAAAAGAAGTGCTTTTAAACAAGCTATGGATGCTTGGATAAAATCTATCAAAGCATAATAGTAAGCAATAACATGGACAAGGTAGTGAACTAGTTAAAAAAATGCCTCAAAGAAATGTGGTCTCATGGTGATGGAATGCCATGAAAATCCATAACAATTTTCTTTTCATGGAATTCATCATGGAATTCCATCACCATGAGAGAACATTTCTTTGAGGCATTTTTTCCAAAGTTCACTGCCTTGTCTATGCTACCATATTTTTCATACGTGTCTACCAAAGCATTTTATCAAACAATTCACTTCCTTACTGCTATGGCTAAAAGCCTAAAACAAGTGATTTCAAACAAGCTATGGATGCTTGGAAAAAATCTATCAAAGCATAATAGTAAGCAACAAGCTATGGTCTCATGGTGTTTTGTTTTTGCATGAGAATCAACATGATTTTATTTACATTTTTTTGTAGGTTTTAAACACATTTTTTTGGTAATTTTATTGCTTGAAATGGGGAAAAATCTTAGTGGTTAGTATTGTGCATTTTTTAATTATAGGATTCTCGCAGTTAGTGAAAAAGGTATTGTTCATGAAGGAATTGAAAAGATGCATAGAGCCTTTGAATTATACCCGTACTGTGCAATAGCATTGAATCATTTAGCAAACCATTTTTTCATCACAGGGTAGCATTTTCTTGTGGAATGGTTGACTAATATAGCTCTTGTTTCAACTGACCACCCTCTCATGAAATATCATTCATATTATAATTTTGCACGATCTTATCATAGTAAAGGTGATTATGACACCACTGGCTGCTGCTACATGACATCAATCAAGGAAATCCATAGGCCACAAGATTTTGTGTTGCCATACATTGGGTTGGGACAGGTTCAATTGAAGCTAGGAGATCTTAAGAGTTCTCTCTCAAATTTTGAAAAGTTTTTGGAGGTCCACCCTGAGAACTCTGAGAGCTTAAAAGCTATAGGCCATATATATGCTCAACAAGGGCAGGTAGAGAAGGCTTTGGAAATTTTAAGAAAGGAAACTCACATATATCCATGTGATTCCCTTGCATTTATCAAGATGGGTGAGTTATTAATATCATCAAACCCCAGTGTAGCCTTAGATTCTCTTAAGATGCCAAAGTCTCTTTTGAAGAAGAGCATAGAAGTACCCATTGAATTGTTAAACAACATTGGGGTTCTTCATTTTGAGCATGATGAACTAGACTTGTCTCAACAAAATTTTATGGAGGCATTAGTAAATGATGTTTTTCCTCTACATAAATCTATGTGGTCAGTTTTTTGCATTTTTTACTTGTAGAATTTTCATAGTTAGTGAAAAAGGTATTTTTCATGAAGGAATGGAAAAGATGTGTAGAGACTTTGAATTATACCCGTATTGTGCAATGGTTCCATTGAATCATTTAACAAACCATTTTTTCTTCATAGGGCAACATTTTCTTATGGAATAGTTGATTGAGATAGCTCTTGTTTCAACTAAACACCCTCTCATGAAATCTCATTCAAATTATAATCTTGCACAATTTGATAATATTAAAGGTTATTATTACACCACTAGCCACTACTGCATGGAATCAGTCAAGGAAAACCATAGGCCACAAGATTTTTTGGACATGTTCAATTGAAGCTGGGAGATCTTAAGAGTTCTCTCTCAAATTCTAAAAAGGTTCTGGAGGTCCACCCTGAGAACTGTGAGAGCTTAAAATTTTTTGTCCATATATATGCTCAGTAAGGGTAGGCAAAGAAGGATTTGGAAATTTTAAGAAAGGAAACTCGCATAGATCCACATGATTCCAATGCATTTATCAAAATGGGTGAGTTATTAATATCGTTAGATCCCAGTGCAACCTTAGATTCTCTTAAGACACCAAAGTCTCTTCTAAAGAAGAGCAAAGAAGAAGTACCCATTGAATTGTTAAACAACATTGGAGTTCTTCATTTTGAGTGTGATGAACTAGAGTTGGCTCAACAAACTTTTATGGGGGCATTACGAAATGATATTCTGCCTCTACATAAATCTTTGTGGTTAGTTTTGTGCATTTTTTACTGGTAGGATTCTTACAGTTAGTGAAAAAGGTAGTGTTCATGAAGGAATGGAAAAGATGTGTAGAGCCTTTGAATTATACCTCTACCATGCAATGGAACATTACAAGCGAGTTGGAGGGATTTTCCTTACTATCAAAGGGTTTCTTCCCACTAGAAGAGGGAGTGTAGTTTAAGTTAGTGTGGTACCCATCTGACCATGCCTCAAATTCCTCCTTAATTTTTGTCCCCTCACTCTCAACCACCTCCTCAACTTGGCATTTCCCACTCCCCTTCTTCTTTTTTGAATTAAGAGGACGAGGAGCTTCAAAAACATAGTTAGCCTTAATGTGATCAATGATAAGCAACATTAAACCCTCATGTAAGAAAGGGTTTCTCGAGTTCTTTCTAAAATTCAAAATCTCCTATTCCAATGAAAGCAACAGATGGAAAGGGAAAGAAATGAGCTTACCGTGATGAAAATTATTGAGCATCACAAAGTGATGACTATACAAGGCCGAATACCTGCCATCCAGGGTGAAATAAGGCATCAACTCCATGGAAACCTCCTACTAGATAGGCTTAATCTTGGACCTATCATATCCACCATAGTCCAACCTCACCATTTTGGCTCTCTTTGTCCCAAAGAAAATTCAATCTAATAGATCCTGAAATATTTTTGTCTTTGTACAACTTTCTTCCTTTGGTGGACATCCTAGTAATCCCTGCAATGAAATCCTCACTAATAGTGGTATCCCTTCCAAACATGCTCAGAACCCGGCCATGCTAGGCATCGACAAAATCTTTGGAAACACTTGTTTTAAAGCCACACAGTCTCTCCATGAAATGGGTAACCCCTTTCTTTTGCAGGATTCCCCACACATCGACATTGGCCTTGAAATCATCATAGGAAATCATCTCCATTATGCACCTCTCCCCACCCATCATCGAATAGTTCATAGAAGTAGAGAGAAACAATAAAAATTTGCAAATAAACACCAAGGTGAGAGGAAGAAAAGCACCCAGAAAGTGTGTGTGCCTGCCAAGTGTAGTACTAGGGACAATAATAGTGAGGAGCCTCCTATATTTAGGATTTAGATGCCCATAGATTCCAAAGATCTTCACAAGCATGAGGTGTCTAATCAGCTAGAGATGGCCATGATAACCACACAATCCTTTAGACAAGGAGATGGATTCCTCCAATGAGGTAGGATTTGTCATTATTAAAAAAAATTAATTAAACCGATGGGAAAGTTATCATTAGCCTCCCAATATCTAGCTAATTTCACCCCATAATTCACCATCTAGTTAGCCACCCCATTCGCCTCACAAAAGGTGTGAGATATATACACCTCGTTAAAATCCTGCAACATAGCACAAGCATCCAAAATAAAGTTTTCAATAGTCCATGAAGGAGGGGAAAAATTCCTAAGGCAGTTAATTATATTTAGAGAGTCCCCTTTGACCCATAAATTTGAGACCCCCTTCTCCCTAGCCAACTTTATTCCATGGTAGGCTGTTGCAGCTTCAACAAAGTGGTTAGTCTAGATTCCCAAAGGGAGTGCCACCGCGAAAACAAGCCTACCATTATGATCTCTTAACACCCCCCCCACAACCTGCAAGACTCAGGTTGCCTTTAGTTGAACCATCAAAGTTGATTTTATGCCAACCAAGAGGAGGAGAATACCAAACAACCCCTTCCCTATCTGATTTATCTTTCTTCAAAGACTTAGCAATATCAAAAGAAAGTTTCCATTGGTTTGCCACCCCAAAATCATAATCAGAGACCATCACACGACCTATAATATCAATATTTTTAACTGCTTGCATAAAATTATCCCTGATGGTCGAAACAATTTTGAAAATAAGAGAGAAAGAGGACAGAAAAACATCCCTGAAGATTTTTTTGTTCCTCTCCTTCCATAAACCCCATAAAATATGAGGGAGCATGAGTGACCAAAGCAGCCTCAAGGAAGAATTAGTTGAAGGCGCCTGCTATTGGAGCAAGAGCTCCCAAACCAATGAAGGGAAAATCCACTCCACCCTCCAAAGGTTAAGAAAAAGATCCCACACCTCCCAAGCAAAAATACAACCAATAAATAGCTGAGAATTGTCCTTCACATCCTTCTTACATAGATAGCATCTATTAGGCATGGAGAAGCCTCTTTTCCACAAATTATTAATGGTTAAGATTTTATCTTGCACTGTTAACCATAAAAAAAATTTAATTTTGGGAATCAACTTCAATGACCAAACTAGACCCCACGACGGCCTAGGCCCCACAATGTCATTGAGGGAATTAAAAGTAGAAGCCACCAAATACTACCCATGTAGAAGCCTTCTCCAAATCACCTTGTCCCACTAAGGGGAAACATGGATATGAACTTGAGACAACACTCTGTAAAGTTCCTCCAACTCTTGGAACTCCTCATGGATCCTTCTCCACTCGTCATTCACAATATAATTAGAAACATATCTCCCAAATTATTGGATACATAGATCCCTTAGTGGAGCCGCCCAATCAACATCTCATAGAGGACCATGCCCAAATGACCAATCATCCCAAAAAGGAATATCCCTACCATTGCCAACTAACCAATGAAGGCTAGCAGAGACAACACCTTTGGTCCTGATCAGGGAATTTCAAAAGAAAGAGCCATAGGGAGGAGAGAAATCATCCCTAAGGGAATCCCTGAATTTATCCACATGAGCAGGATACTTAGAGGCAAGAATCATCAACCAATCCTTCTCACCATGAAGGAAATACCACAACTATTTAGCAACAAGGGCCGAGTTGAAGATTTTAATCCTATGCAGACCCAAACTACCTTGGCTTTTCAAGAGACACACCTCCTCCCACGAAACCAGGCTCAATTTCTTCTTATCATCCACACCAGACCAAATAAACCTTTTCTAAATACTTTCAATATTTTACCAGAAAAATTAAGGCATTTGAAAAAGGCTAAGGGCATACACTAGGAGATTCTACAACATGGACTTAATCAACACCAGTTTTCCAGCCTGGTTGAGCAAAGCACCTTTCCAACTAGCCAACTTAGCATTAGACTTTTCAATCAACCCATTCCAAAAGGAATCAAGAGCCGAATGATCTCCAAGAGGAAAATTGAGATAGGAGGAAGGAAGAGTGCCAACCGCACATTGAAGAATACCAACAATTCTTTGCATCCTTCTAGTGCAGGAGCACCTAGGCTAACCTCCATTTTGTTTGTTATCAATTTTGGCTTGTACTTGACCTTAGCCAAGTTAGGGTGATAGTGTGTTTATTTTGGACTTTAGAAGGTCTTGCTTGTGTGTGGTGAGTTAGTCACTAGGACTAAAGTCATCTTAGTTTAATCATTGTTGTTAAATTTTGCTTTAATTAGCCTTAGATAGCTTATGTGGGAATGTTGAGCCTTGAATGTGTTCTAAACACATCTAAGTTGTTAGAAGATGCCAAGAGGTAGTTAGGGGAGTCGATGGCTCAGAATCAAGGAGATTGAGGTCCTAAGATTTAGGATGATGGCAAAGTTGCAAGAATGTTGCAAAGTTGCATGACAACATTTGTTAGGTTGCATGCAACTTAGTTGTCTTGGATCCCCTAAAAGTTAGGAGTGTGGGATCGATCAACATCCCTTGAAACATGGCAAAGGCATCTATGTAAGCGTGGTGGCTCGTAGGCAAGCAGTTAGTTCATTGTAATCAAGTTTTTGTTTTGTGTGAAGAGAGGAAAGATTGAAAATTCTGTGTTCTTCCAAGTATCTTGAGAAACAGTGATATCAAATGCACTGTATATACTGATTTGGCATTATATTTGTGTTCATAGTGTAGTGTTAAGTCTTTTTCATTTTGTAAGCAAGATAATCTGAGTTAAATTAGTATTGTAAATCCATAGTTTAGAGTCTAGAGGGTTTGTAGTCTTTGTTTTTGAGCAGTCAGTCTTTTAATGGCTCCCCCATGAAGTCTAGCCACGGGGTTTCCCTGAGAATAGATGGAATTGCTAGGGGAGCCATGTATTTGTATATATTTAGCAGTAGGAGTTATAGGGAGTCGAGCATTTGCTTTCAAAACCAAACCCTAGGCGAGTTCTTACTACCTGGTTAGAGGTTTGGCAGTCAAAGATTGAAGAGAACAGGCAGGGGAAGGAGGTACAGTACGAACAAAGTACGATTCCAGGTGGGATTTAGTCATATCTAGGTATGTTAGAAGGATTGAAGTTTCAACCAATCCATGTGACGTAGATTTGAATGAGAAATCAGTAAAACCCTAGGAATTAGGCCTATTAGCCCTAATTACCCTAAATCATAGGAGACCACTGTACGGAGGGCACAGGGAACTAAGATCTTGTGAATCATTTAAAGGATCCAAAAGGGTATTGGAAAGTGCAATTTGATTGCCAGGTTGTTTGGAGAATTTGAGCAAGAAAGCCAAAAAGGACACTGTCAAGGGCTACAAGCAATTAGGCCTCCTCAAAGCAAAACCTTGGAATCGGTAAGACAACAGTTTGGAGGTCTTCAAAGATGGATCTAAATGGATGTGAAATGCATGTTTTCAGTGTCTCTAACACCCCTGCAAGCAGTTCAAGGTTGAGAGTGAAGTTGGCACTTAGATCCTTATAAGTGTAGGAGATAGTTTACAAGTACAAATGGTGTCAAGTCCTCCAAGGTGAAGCACAAGGACTGAGACTCTTGTGGAAGAGTTGAAACAGGGCTTAGTTAATGACCTAAGCCAAATTAGAGCCTGTAAACTATCAGGTTCTTGGGTGAAGACAGAGAGAAGTCTTCCTAACTAGTTGGTGCAAGCAAACCAAGGAGCACTTACATCACCTTCTTTCTGGGGTGTCGAGGAAAAAGAGTGTACTCTTGGGAAGACTCACTAGTTGCCCTGAAGTTGCCTCGTACCTCTGAAGGGTTAATTTGATAGTCTTGGCTACCATAATAGACACCTCACCCATAATCAGTGTATCATCAACAAATTGTTGATGCAAATAGGGAGGAGAAGACGTAGGCCTCAAACCCTTTAAAGAGCCCAAAGAAAGATTCTACTATAAAGATCTGCCTAGAGTTTATGCCAAAATTATGAAGAGGAAGGATGAAATTGGATCGCCCTGTCTCATACCCCTTGAGCTCTTAAAGAAATCTAAAGGAGAGCCATTAACCAACACAGAAAAGGACACCATCGAGGTGAGACTCTGAATCAACTTAACAAAGTTATCAGAGAAACCAAAATCAGAAAGGATCTTAAATAAAAAATGACCAATTCACCCAATCATAAGCTTTCACAAGGTCAAGCTTTAACAAAAAACCAACCCTTTTATTAACCATCAACGAATGAATGTTTTCATGCACAATAATAATAGGGTCAAGAATTTTTCTGCCCAAAAAAAATCCAATTTGATGGGGAGAAATAATTAGAGGAAGAACCCTTTCCAACCTTAAAGCCAAAACCTTGGAAAAAATCTTGTAAATTGAATTGCAAAAGATGATTGGTTTGAACTCATTGAAGGCCGAGGCACTAGGAGTCTTTGGGATTAACACAATGAAAGTTAAATTTAATTCCTTTAGCAAATTACGGCTACCAAAAAAAATCTTAGTAGCATCCACCACATCCTTGGAAACGATTGTCCAAAATTCTTGGAAGAAGAACATGGGGAAACCATTAGGTCCAAGTGCCTTGTTCCCAACAAAGGATAAAACTGATTTCTTGAATTCCTTCGCAGAAGGGATGCCACATAGCATGCAATTAAGATCATCCATCACAATTCTAGGAATTATAGCCAACACCTAATCTTGAGCTCCCATGGACAGGACAAAATCATCAAACAAGAGATTAGAAAAGTAGGAAACAACCGCCCAACATATCTCCTCATCATTCTCAATCAGCCCACCATCCTAATGAATACACTTAATATGATTGGAGGTTTGATGCTTCAAAGTGGTAATATGAAAGAATTTAGTATTCTTGTCACCATAATTGAGCCACACTGCGCATGACCTGTACTTCCAGAACTCCTCCTCCCTGGCCACAATATTATGGAGTCGGGACAAAAGAACACTCTCCTCATTTGCCAAATTAGCATTATATCCTGATGCTTGAATATTCTGTTGCACGAGATCAAGATCCACCTTGATACAAGACTTCTCCTGGAAAATGTGACCAAAGTAGGCCATATTCCAATTCCTCACATTAGCCTTCACCGCAACCAGTTTCTTAGCAATTCTATATATAGCCATCCCATCAACTTGAATATCCCACCAAGAAGCAAGGTTAACTTTAAAATCTAGATGAGACGTCCACATTTTCTCAAACCTAAAGGGGAAAGAATGCCTTCAACCAACCATCTCAACAGAAAAATAAATGGGGAAGTGATTCAACCCCAACCTTGTGAGAGCTGAAAGGGAGCAAGAAAAATGAACCAACCACTCAGGCGAAAGGAGGGCCCTATCCAACTTAACCTAAATTAGTACATCACCAATCCTCTGATTTGACCAAGTATAGGAATCCCCATGAAGATCAAAATTAAACAAGGCATTGTCATTAATAAAAGACATCAAATCAAATCTACTCTCATCATCCACCTAAGATCCACCCATTTTATCAGCACTACACAAAGGTGTATTAAAATCACCCATGACAAGCCAGTGATCAGAGGGGAAATCAGATTTGAAGGATCTTAGATTCCCCCAGAACCTCTTATGAGCACTCTTGACATTAGGAGCATAGATATTAGAAGTAACCCAGAAAAAATCATCCCTAATATGGTGAAAGGAGGTAGCAATGTGGTTAGGAAACCACAAAGATGGCCTTTCCAACCACAACTTTCATATTCCAAAAGGTGGCCACACCCCTCAAAGCACCCTCAGCATCAAAACAATGGAGACCACACTCCTTAAAGAACCTTTTCTTTAAACACTCCAACCTTTCAACAGACATTTTAGTTTCTTGAATCAAAATCACATCCAATTTATGATCCCTCACTAGGTTAGCAAGGAGATCTTGCTTATGAGGGATGTTCAACCCCCTGAAGTTCCATGAGAGAATCTTCATGGGGGATTATAAATTTCTCCCTTACAACACATATTGAACAACATTTTCTGGGAACCATCAACAATATCAGCTTTGCTTTCTTTCTCCATGTTTTGTTGCAGAGTAGGTCTCCCCCTACCCCTTGGCTTTGATCCACAATCAACTTTTATAAAATTCTTGGTAGCAACCCCTTGATGAGATGGATTTTTCTTGTTGTTTCTAGTTTTGACTGGTGAAAAAGGAGGCTCCTTAATCTTTAGAGAGCCCCCCAACTCATTCCAATTGACAGAAGAGGTGAGCACCATGTTTGAAAAGATAGGAGACACAATAGCCATAGAAGGCTCTTGCAACACCAAAGATACCAACTACCCCCACATTAGAAGTAATCGGAGATGTCATAGCCATAGACAAACCCTTCAACAGTGAAGAATCTAACACCTTACACACAACCTCAACATTTCTAGAAACCTCAGCATCAACAAAAGGAAAAACCTCCTCATTAGCAATCATCTCCCCATCTTCCAAAGCCTATTCATCCCTTGAAGGGGCTTGATCCTTAACAATGGCCTTCTGAGGAGAAACCACACTAGCAATCTCACCCCCCGAAACACCAACCTCCTTACAAGAGGTATTTTCCTTTTCCTTCTCACTCAGGGTAGGCTTATTCGGAGCATCCCTTCCCTCCTCCACGCAAAGTTCCTCAAACGATTTTTTCTTCTCCTTCCATTCCATAAGAGGTTGGGCATGAGTAGGTTTAGGTGGCCTAGAAGGGAATTTCTTGGCCTAGTGACCAACCTTCTTGTATTAAAAACAAGCAAAAGGAATAGATTCATATTCTATCGCTTAACTACAACCACCCAACTTGGAATTAATCAACACCTTCTCAGGAAGATTTGCAGGTTGGTCCACTATCACACATAAATGTGCATAAACTAGCCTCTACCGAGAGGTAGTCATTTGATCTACGCAGAGAAGTTTACCAAAAATGTTAGCAATACCAACAAACACTTGTTCATCCTAGAACTCCAAGGGCAGAGCTGGAAGCCTTACCCAAATAGGGGTAGAGGAAAAAGAACAAGAACTGGGGTTGAAACCAACCTCCCACTTTTTTAGGACCAGTGAGGACTTACCAATCATCCATGGCCCACTAGTAAGAACACTCACCATGTCCTCATAATAGGTAAATGAGGACAAAAAGAAGCCCTTATCCATCACAACCACCTCTACTTGACCTTTTTTCCTCCATTTGTTGGAAACAAGATTAGGAACCAACTCAACATTTGGGTGAGGATCCATAAAATTTCCCACCAAAGATATGTCCATTGAATTCAATTTTTTTTCAATGATGCAATCAAGAAAAAACACCTAGTATTCCTCAATAGTTGAATTCATAAAAAAGATAACCGGTGGAGAAGTACTCTTCCCTTTAGGCTTAGCACAGAAAAGACTAGACCAACTGGGTCCATTTGAAAGGACCCCCACATGCTTATGTCCTTCTCCGAAAACAACGTTCACAAAAATCTCCAAATGTGGAGAAGAGGATAGGCTCACATTATAAGGACTTGGAATGACCCCCACACAAGGCTTGGAATGAAGACAGTCCCCAGAACCCAAAGAGTCTGGAATAAAAGACAAAAAAGAGGACCAACCATCAGTACCAACAACACCACTACAAGTTGACAATTCTACACCATCAACAACAACAATTTTATACCTACCACCATTACTACCAGGGAAAGAACCAACATTTCCTGCCTTCCCAAAAGTTTGAAATTTTTTTGAACCACCAGAAGAAAGCTCCATCCACCACCTCTCGAGATATTTTCTAAGGGGGTAAATGTTGTTTGTAGGAAGTGGATCATATTTTTTCTTCAGGCGTTCATCATTGGCACATGAGATCTTTTTCTATGGGGGGGTTCATATCCTCATTTTCTCTCTCTTTATATGGGGACATCTATTGTACTTGTGTGATAGAAGTAGTCATTGAGGGGTCACATTGAGTCCTCCTTCTATCCTTTCACTAGTGCAATCATTTCTTTTTCTCTTTTTTGGAGAGAAGTTTTTCCCATTAGGTTTTCTCCTTTTCTCTAGTTATGAGAGATTCATTTATTTGTACATGGGTACCTCATCAGGAATTGTATCTGAGACCCATCCATCCATCCATCATTGCATTCTACATCAGGGTTTTATAGCTTCTCCCTAAGTTGATATTAAGGGGGGTGTTGGAGTAATCTAGATAATCACTTGATAATTAATTATTCATTAATTAATTATTGAGTCCTTATTACTTTAGTTCACTTAAGCTAAAATTAGGAGTTATTTTTTATTATTAGATTGGGCTAATTATAGGTCTAGTTGTCTCATTGCATGAGATTAAGACACTTGTCACAATCTAATGCAATCCTCATCTAGGGTTTTCTTTTTCATACTTTTATAAGCATGCACATTCATTGTAATAATTAAATTTAGAACCATTCAGGTTAATACACTACACATATTAGTGCTCTTTTAGATTCAATATTTTCTCTTTTGGTTGCATAAAAAATTAGTTGCTTTGATCTTTCTTTTGTCATAGGATAATTGCCTGTAAGTGATTTTTGGGTGTTGTGGAGTTCAATCATCAACTCTAACAATGATGGGACACTCTAGGTCCTATACTATTTTTAGTTAAATAAGAAATAGATCATCATGAAGGATATTTTGGGAGGAATATCTAAAATACATTAGGGAGAACAACACCTGCTAGTATAATGGAGAAAAACATGAATCTCTAATAAGATTTTTGTTGCCATTTCTTACTCCCATATATATTTTTAAAAAAGTATGTTTTTAACTATTCTTGGAAGAAATCGTTTCATGTGATAGATAGAAGAGTCCTAATCATGTGTATAACAAGCTCCATCATCACAAAAATGATGGGAAGATCAAGAAGGAGAGAAATCATGGACTATTTGGTTCATTGGAGAACCTATCTATATAGGTTGCTAATAATGAAGGACAAGGTGATGTATAGAATTCTAAAGGTTTCAATTAATTTTGGGAAAGTGGAATTGAAATGTCCCCTTTTCAATAAATTTATATTTGTAGAATGAAGGGATAACCCTTATCTTAAAAAAGATAATCCAAGGCCTAGGTATGGTTTTTCATTATTCCCCTAATGCCTACCAATGTGTTAGAAGTGGAAAAGGTCTCAAAAATCCTAAGTGTGGGGTGTTTTTGGTCATATCTCTAAGTGTTTACAATATGTTAGACTTTCAAATTCATCATCTTTGCATCCCTTTACATCTAATTTTCACTTATCCTTAGTTCCTACTATACTTTCAAACTTTACCATACCAACTTTCCTTTCTACCCAACTCTTCTTCTCCTCTATTCCTATCAGAGTATCAAACTTATCCTTTATAGTATCCCTTTTCCTTCACCCACACTCTTTTTGCATTCTTGTTAGAGATTCAAACCCCTAACCCCCAAACTCTAATATTCCTATATTCTTAAACTATTCACCTTATCTAACCCATTGCATAATAGAGATCACCATTAATTGCCAATTTAACCACACTTCTCTAGAAGGGATTCTATAAATAGAAAATATTATTTAAAATGAAGGGCATGGGTTTATGTGTACTTGCAACTTGAAATATATCAATGGTCATTTATCATTAATATTTTAGTTGAAGTTTGGTTTCTATTTCAAATGTTTTTATGGTCACTTCTTTATATTGCACACACATATCAAAGAGTGCCATGATTTTTTATGATGTTAAGGGCCAACAATAGCATATCTTTTCCTTAGGATATTCAAATATACTAAAAAAAGATATATTTATAGGTTTTTATTATTCTCTGATTATGTATTTTTCTCTAAAGCTAAACCTACCTGGCATTATTCAAAGGACCAATATTTAAATACTCAGGTCTAAGGACCAAAACCATTTGGTTTCCTAGGAATGAGGGAAAAACTATTTTAACTAGTTGGAATATCTAACATGGAGGTTACACATGAGATTAAAGGTCATATATCTTAGTCATATCAATTTGGATGATATTCAAGTTATAATGGGAGTGAGCATGTTATTGTTGGTTTTTTATTGTTGTTGTTGCAGTATTGTAATATACTTTAAAATAGTTAATATAGTAGATGCCTTGTTATTCATTTGACATCTTCGTGAGTTTTATTTAAAATTTGGGTCATGATGTTTTTATGTAAATGTAAAGGAAAATTATTATTCTTTTGAAGCAATTTTGATGCATTCTTTTGTGATGTTCATTTGTATTTTTATTTAATACTATACCATTATTTTCAAAGAACTAATAGGTTAAAAAATGATAATCTAATTAGCTGGAACCATTATTTTTATTTTATTCAATTAATTGCATCTCTTACTATTTTGAATGTATATTTAGACAATTGATAATAACATCAAAATATTTTCATATGACATCAACATCTACAATAACATTCTATGGAACACTATATGGCTACTTAGTTTTATCTTGAAACAAATCCCTTAAATTATTATCCTTATAGTGTTTGACCAAAGGGAGACATATTCACATCCATTATAGAACTCTCAACTATACTACCAAACCTACCTTTCCTCATGCACTACTAGCTCTTCCACTCACAACTACATAGTTATTTCCACGACCTACACAAAATTTTGTAAACCAATATTCTTTTCAAGGACCCTTTCATACCTCTAAACATTAGGTGAGCACATACCATTATCATATATAAGTACACTATTGGATTTTTTTAGTTGTTTAGAGGTCCTACACCTTAGTAAGTACCTCTATTAGTGGTATCTTTCAAACCATTAGATCCTATCGGTACACTTGTACCTTGTATTTGAAATATCTTTCTAGGGTATTTTAATATTTGACAACATATATGTCAACTATAGTATCACCTACAAGAGTTACCTCTACTTTTTGCTAATTTGGTTCTTATTCATGACCACATGTATGAAATTAGGGTCCTAATATTTTGGGAGGTGCATGAAGAATCAATCTGATGCAACCAAAATTCACAACGTATAAATTATAATTATTATTTTAAAAAAATAGTCATAGAAAACTCAAAATACTTTTGCAAATTCTCCTATATTTATTATTCCATCCTCCTCAAACTGAAAACAAACTTCCCTTTAAGTACAAATCTAAAAATCACCTTTTTTGGCAATTTTTGTAAAATCTGAAAATTACTTTTTTTTGGTAGTTTTTAGCAAAATCCAAAAATTACCTTTTTAGAAAATTTATAATAGCTTTTTTTCTTTTAAGAAAAATTTTAGTGCCTATATATTTATTTTTATATTAATATTCAAAATTTATATATAAGCCAGAAATTATAGTACTAGCAAAGCATTTACCCAGAAGCAAGATAATTCTGGTATTTTTTAATAGCTTTCTTAACTTTCCTTTTTTTTGGTAATTTTTCATGCTTATCTATATGGAATATGAAAGTTTCCAATTATTTGAAACTAATTAAAATGACACTAATTAAAATGACACTAATTATCAACTTACTAAATTAATTAAATGCAAGAGTTTGATTTTTTTTTTTTTAAACTTGAAAAAAATTCTCAATTGGGCTCCTACGTCAAAAATTACATGACCTCCATAAGTTCTTGCATCATTCTCCTTTGGTTGAAAAGAACACAACTCCTGCAAGTTATGGTGTTTAAACTGATGCCACTTTTTTTTATCCAACTTCTTCAATTCCCATTTGTAGATACCATGCTCATACTGAATCCATCTCTCTGCCTTATCTACTTGAACATTATTTCTCACCTTTCCTTACAATTTGATGTCTCTTCCATCTCTTATTCTTCCTCTCTTTCTACCTCTTTTCACATAGTTCATCTCTCACTAATAAACACTATTAAATTTTGGAAAATCATAAACATTAGTTTCCTCTTCTTCAGTAAAATAATCAAATTCACCCATTACCTCTTTTTATGTCACTGTTGCAACAATTTTTTCATCACTAATATTGGTTTCAACAAATTGTGTTCCTCTTTTTTCTTGCTTTCTAAAAGATAATTTTTAGCTGCAATCCTTTCATCATTTGCACTCACATCAACATAATCAAAAGATTCATCTTTCCCATCCTGCAACAAACTATCAATCATACTAATCTCTTTATCAAATAAGAGGTCATCAATTGATGGAAAGGGGAGTCACCAAGCAACCCAAAATTCAATTTATTATCTTCTTCTTTACTTTCAACCATAGTACCTTCATCTACCAATGTATTCACTGCTGCAATATCCTCTTCTACACCAATCTTATCATGCTCAAATGAATAGATGTCAAGAAAAATCTCACAGAAATTAGAATTTACCTCTTCTTTCTTTATTGCTCCAACATCATCTTCTTCATCCTTTGCTGCAATATTTATCTTCTCACCTCCATTGGAATTTTTTGCAAGCCACTCTTCTTTTATTGATAGTAAATATTCTTTACCCTCTTTATTTGTTGCAACTTCTCAAGCTCTATCGCAACATCTTTATCTACAACAATTTCTACACTTTCTTTGGTTGCAAAGAATTATTCTATCTTCCTTATCTCATCTCTTAATAGAAAATCTTCTCCTTCCTCACCAATCACCTCATCATACTTTGGACACTCAAAGTCTATCATACCAACTTCTAGTGCAACCTCTTATTTTTCACATACAACCTCCTCATTCTCCACAATTATGCCTTCAAAAAGACATGTCTTAACTTCAGGATTATCAATTTCTTCGTACTCATCCTCTTCTTCTTCTTTTGTACCACATGCATGACACTTTTTTGTATCTTCTTTCTTACTTGGAATCAAAATATCATTAAAAGGATAATCAAAATTACCTTCAACTCTTCTCTTTTCGTGTTTCCTTCTTTCAATCTCTACTCCCATTTCTTTTACTTATTGTTACAACTCTATCATGTTCTGACTCTTATTTCTTCTTGTTTTTTGTCTCTGATTTTCTCAAGTTTAGGAATCCTTAGAATCCATCCAATAACAAAAGTCCTTTTCTTCTTCCAATTTTCCATCCTTAAGGCCTCACAAAACCTCAACATAAATAATTTTTGTATACCAAAACCCTCAAATTTTGTTGTAAACTTCCTCACACTCGATGATCTATTTACAAATCTTCTTACCAACACTCACAAATTTTATTGCAAACTACCTCCTTTGGTGATTTTTTCACAACCACAAGAACCTCAACTCCTCAAATCCTCTAAATAAATCCTCTTGCATTTTGCACATTCATCTATCAAAAAAAAATCCATACACATACCAACCCTCAAGTCTTGGTGCAAACTACCTCTTGTTCGAAACTCTATCTACACACTCAAAAACACTAGCTCTGATACCAAACGATGTAGCCAAAATTCACAACATATAAATTATTATTATTATTTAAAAAAATAGACACAAAAACTCAAAATACTTATGCAAATTCTATTTTATTTCTTATTCCATCCTCTTCAAACTGAAAAAAAAACTTCCCTTTAAGTACAAATCTAAAAATTACCCTTTTTGGCAATTTTTTTAAATTCAAAAATTACCTTTTTTGACAATTTTTAGCAAAATCCAAAAAATTACGTTTTTTGGCAGGTTATAGAAAAAACCAAAAATTACCTTTTTTGGCAATTTTTTAATAGCTTTGTTTTTTTTAAGACTATAGGAATTGGTTGGGTATCCGTCCCCCTATAAACTACAATGCACCTAGTAAACTTTTTTCACGTGACCAATGGCGTTAGCATGACATGCCCTCCAGTACCACGGGTTTTGGGGGAGACTAGACCTTGTGACCTCTTGCTTGCAACATGATACTTTAGCCAATCAAGCTAGGCCCCCCACCCCTTTAATAACTTTCTTAACTTGCCTTTTTTTGGTAATTTTATGCTTATCTATATGGCCTATGAAAGTTGCCAATTATTTGTAACTAATTAAAATGACACTAATTGTCAACTTACTAATTTAATTACATGCAAGAGTTTGAAATTAAAAAAAAATAACTTGAACAAATTTCTCAATTGAACTCCCAAGTCAAAACTTATGACTTCCATAAGTTCTTGCATCACAATCTATACTTCATGGCTCACAAAATAAATTCTCCCATGGTTGTACCTATCCTCAATGTGACTATTTGTATGTTCAAATTAGTATATGCACTCTTGATAAAATTGTAAATGTGTCATTGGTGATATGAATAATGAACCCAAAAAATTAATTTCTATGCTTTTGATAATATAAAATGCACTTAAGGGTGCAATACCCATAACATGAGAAGCCCATAGGGCCATAATTCATATCATAAAACTAAAAACCAGGAACAACTTAAAGTCCAAAAATAGAGACAACAAAAACATAACCCATACAAAAATAAACAAGACCCCCCATCACCTAGCAATTCCCTCCCACTCCTCCATAAGGAGTTTCAACACATATTCCCCAACTCAACTATTGTTGGGTTCAACCTTAGTAGCCTTCTTGTTAATCTCATATTTCAACACCATTGATAGACTGACAATAGAGTGGTTGATGACTTTGATTGTGAACCAGGTCAGTCTTGTAAACTTCCTTTCCAGTTTGGCGACATGAGCAAGTAGGTTGTTGGGGTCTTCGTCCTTCTCAAAATCTAACTTGTTGGTCTCTTCTACCTGAGCCTTATGATTGGAGGAATCTGGTGTGGATTTTTCCATAATCATTTGATTCATCTCATGGAAGAGACTAGGTCCTTCCACATACTCTTCAGTCTCCTCGATTGTCATGTTTACTATCCTCTTGTCCTTTTTCCTACTCTGGGCTTATAGAGATTTCATCCACCGGGACCTCCTTTTTGTGTTTCTCTAGCCTATTAGACCTTTGTATGCTTGTTTGTTCCACCCCCATATCAGCACTAGCAACCACCACCATATCCCCTTGAGAGTATTTGGCAACAAAATCATCTTCATCACTATCTGTGGGAGGTTCCTCAACATGAAAGGCGGTTTCCTTTTCTCCTTTCTTTGATTTAGGCTCAGATTTGTTGATATTTTTCCCTTCTATCTTTGTGGGTGTATTCTTTAGCTCATAGAGACCCACGAAAGCCTTAGATTGGGCCAAACCCGCACCACCCTTCTTACTTTTGGTAGGGGGCTTAGGTTTATATTCCTTAGGAGGTTGGTTGGCTGTGGAAGGGATCTTCCTTTTAGGGCTAACAAAAACAACCATAGAGGGTTTAGTAGAGGACAAATTAGAGGGCTCGGGTTCCTCGATTCTAATAATAGAAATGGGTTTCGGTGAGTAGAGGGCAAGGTAGAAATGATAAAGATAGAGGATAAGCCCTTGACGTAGGTGTAGAGGGGGTGGTTTATTAGGATTTTTCACTACAAACTCTGATTTCTTTAACAGAACTTTCAAGGGATGAAAGTAAGAAGGGGAAACTAATAAGCATTATATGGTGAAGGTGATTCAACAATGAAAAATGTAAAATAGAAAAATTAAACTGACCTTCTAATGTGATATACTTCATTAAAATAAGACACACTTGATCCCATGGTGTAGGAAGCTTGCTCCGGTCAAAACCCACATGAAATTACATAGGTCATTCATTTTCCCTAAAGAAGGTCTATAAGCTCTCCATGTCTTGCACTTTCATGTGTTTTTTAAGCTTTTATCCCAAATAAGACGGCCCCATAACTTTTACGATAACCTCTTCATTGATTTTAAAAGAAATCCCTCCCACTGTGACCCTTTTGTCACACCAAGTTCTTGCAAACT
This sequence comes from Sequoia sempervirens, assembly GCA_007258455.2. NCBI lineage: Eukaryota > Viridiplantae > Streptophyta > Pinopsida > Cupressales > Cupressaceae > Sequoia > Sequoia sempervirens. The sequence continues at coordinate 764,666,398 of VDFB02193867.1, read as the reverse complement.
GAGCAGACAATTTCTTGTTGCGCCCTTTCAGACACTCCATTAAAGGTGCTATAGCACCTTCAATACATATATGTTTCACCAAAGCATCTCGATGGTATTCTTCACAGGATCCTAGTTTAGTTCTCACACAATCTCCTCCCATTTTCACACACATATAGCAAATGGTCACAAGAGTAAGAAATATGGAAAAAATTTCAAAATGTAGAAGGGAAATGGACACAAACAACTTATCAAAGGGATAACTTCCATAAAAAATCTACAAATCTTTCCTAATTAAGGTAGTGAGATTTTCCCACATACAAGTAGGAATTTTCAAAAGGCTTAGGGTTGCGGAGCCATTGCAAGCATCGATTACTTGTACTTTGAGGTAGAGAGAAAGGCCATCATTATTTTTATTGACCTATAATTAAGCAAAGGTTTGACTAAGATTTTAGTCGCCCACATGTTTCAAATGACAAAGCTCATATTATAAGGATAAGTTTTGTATGAATGAAAAGACCACACATTAAGCCCATGGGGAAACCAACTAGGTAGACCAAAAATAGCCCAATCACAACCTAGTCATCCACATGTACCCATCCCTATCATCAACCATTTTCCACTTCATATTGAGACCAAGGGTGGGAAGACAAGTGTACCAGTCCATGAAGGAGATGTTAGACATCATCATAAATAGTTAAGATTCATTTTCTCCTCAAGGATAAATCCTTGGACATTCAAGGGGAGGCTCACCATATTTATCCAATATTTAGATGAATCCTAGGAAGAGCCCAAATTGGCTAAGGAGTTGGTCACTCTATTTCTCTCACGGAAGATGTGGGTTAATTTCATTCTTTCAAATTTATTGAGTAAGAATTGTATCCAACAAAATGTCCCTAATATTCCACCCCTAATAGTAATTGTTATTGATGGAGTCAATCACAACTTTGGAGTCTCCCTCAATATGTAGGTTCTCTATGCCTAGAGTAACAACAATTCTGACTCCATTTAGGAGTGATCTTGTCTTTGTTGTCATACAGGTTTGTATCTCGATGCCACCAACAAACCTAGCCATCAATATTCCATTATAATCTCTAATGATGCCCCTGATGCTAACCAAGCCAGGATTTCCTTTCACTATGCCATCAAAATTAAGTTTCTGCCAACCATTGGAAGGGCGTTTCCAAATAGTGTTAAGCCTAGCAAAAAAATTTGAATTGTCAAAGGAGTTGAGGTCCAAGATCTTGTTCTAGGAATTAGACATAGTGATATCCAAGACCGAGGGAGGTTTTTTCAAAGGTTTCCAAACATACAAGGATACATTCTTAGTAATAAGTCTAAAGCTAATACTAAAGACCTCATTTGGGCTTTTTTCCACTTTTCTGAGAATCCGTTTATTCATTTCCTTCCATAGACACCAGCATAGAATGGGAGGGACCTGTCACCAAATTTATTTAGGTAGAGGGTGGTGATACAGACCAATCCAATTATCAACAAAGTTCTTAATATCACCATTCATGGTCCAATGGATACCTAACCTTTGAAAGACATACTCCCAAACTTCAACAACAAATGGACAGTGGAGTAATAGGTGAGCAACAAAATCCTCATCATTTTTACATAGCATACATCTATTAGGGATTTGAAATTCCCTTTTCCTTAGGTTATCTTGTGTGAGGATCCTGTTATGACTCATTTTCCACAAAAAAAAAAAAAAATTGGTGTAAGATGCATGCTCCAAACACTATTTTGAGTTTCTTGCAAAGACAACAAACTATAAGTAGACTTTACAAAGAGATTACCCTTACTTTCTCTGGTCCAATAAAATTCATCTTCCTAAGTAGAAATGGGTATCCTTGTCAGAGGGAATTTCCCAAAGAGTCTTAGCTAGGCACCTTAACTTTGGGGAACAAGGGAAAAAAATCTCAAGCATTTTCCACTTCATGGAACCAAGCTACCTGCACAAGTAGTCTCTCAACTTTTTTTCAAAAACCACCATGGCAGGGGCCATCATATTCCTAAACTCGGATTGAATGAGGGGTATTTCGAGTAGCCAAGGATCCTCCCAAAACATAAATTTGTTGTCATTACCAAGTTTCCATCTCGACCCAGAGTGTAATAGCTTTTTGATCCTACAGATAATGTTCCAAAATAGAGAGCCACTAGGATGGTCATTCGAGAGGCAAATGATTAGGGGAATGTTGTTTAAATGCTTCACATTTAGAAACATGGACCAGTCCTTCCTGTTCCTTAGAAGGTTCCAACCAACCTTCTCAAACAAGGCTTTGTTAGTAGGTTGGATTTTTCTTATGCCAAGACCACCACCAAATTTAAGAATACAAACAATATCCCAACTTAGAAAAGCCAATTTCTTCTTTTCCTCCATACTAGACCAAAGAAAATTCCTTTGAATTCTTTCAAATTTCTCCTCAATATTTCTAGGGACTTTGAAAATGGAAAGAAAGTACATTGGGATCCCTTGAAGAGCAGCAGCCAAGAGTTGCAACTTACCAGTATGGCTAAGGGTAGAGCCTTTCCATCCAGCCAATTTTCTCTATATTCTTTCAAGGACAAAGTTCCAAAATATATGTGAAACTTCCTTAATTGTGAGAGGGAGGCCAAGGTACATAAAAGGAAGGAACACACTCTTGCAGGCCAGCCAAGTAGTCACTCTGTCCTGAAGGGCGTGTGTGCTATTGAAGAATTAGATCATACTCTTATTGTATTTTATGCATTGACCCAAGCTAGAGGCATAATTGTTTAAACAATTCTTACATTTTCTAGCTTCCACTACCAAAGCTTTCCCAAAGAGTATGGTACCATCCACAAATTATTGGATGGCTAAAGGTTCAAGGGAAGTTATGGGTTTGAAACCTTTAATAGGCCCATATATCAACATTCTTGAAATATTCCAGCTTAAGACATTAGCGACCATAATAAAGAGATAGGGGAAAAGGGGATCTCCTTGTCTTATCCCTTTACCAACATTGAAGAAGCCATGTGGAACCCCATTGACCAACACAAAGTACTTGACAATAGATATGCATTTAGAAATGAGATTCACCATGATTTGATTAAAGCCAAACCTAGCTGATACTTTAAGGAGAAAAATCCATCGAACTTTGTCATATGCTTTGGAAATGTCAAGTTTGAAAGCCAAACCAACACAGTTACATCTATACATTGAGTGAAGGATTTCATGTGTGGAAATTGTAGCATCCAATATGTGGCAACTAGGGACAAATCCTTTTTGGCATTAACTAATCATTTTATCAAGAAAAGGCTTCAGGAAGTTGACCAAAATTTTGGTGATCTTGTAAATGGTGTTACACAAGTTGGTGGGCCTAAAGTCATCCTTGGTCTGGGGGTCTTCATTTTTGGGAATGAGGGAAAAACAGGTATGATTAAGCCATTTTAGAAATTTTCCCAACCTGCAAATGTCTTTGGCAGCAAGGAATAATTCCTCTCCCACAATTTCCCAATACTCCTGAAAGAAAGCTAGAGGAAAGCCATCTAGCCCAAGGGCCTTGAAGGTCCCCATACTGAAAACTGCCAGTTTGACTTCCTCAGGAGTGACATCCTTGAGAATAGCAGTATTATCAAAGTTAGTTAGACTAGGGGGAATGGAGTCTAGTAAATGGTCATCAGTAGTAGAGTTAGGGACCCCAATAGGCTTAGATAAGGCATGCTAAAAATATCTAGAGGCCAACCAATCGATCTAAGTAGGAGTAGTGGTTTTCACTCTCAAATCATCCTTCAACTTCTTTATTTGGTTCATTTTTCTATATTTGAGAGTAGAGATGTGGAAGAAGGAAGATTTGTGGTCTCCTTCTTTCAACCATTGAATTTTGGGCTTAATAATATTGAATAATATTAATAACAATTTAATAAATATATTATGACCATGTATATTTACTTATAAGATACATAAATATTTTTTTTGCTAAATAATTTGACTTTATAAACTTTCTTACTAAGGAAATAAAATAAATATTGTGTTTATCTATGATATTAATTTATATAACTATTATTTCATTGATTCAAGTATTTATATGTGTACTTATGAATGCCTTCATGGGTGGTAGTTTGTATGACTTATGTGAGATGTGTATAGATGTGTGCAAAAGTAAAGAATGCCAAAAAAAAAAAATAGATGTTAATTTTATATGAATCATTAGATTTATAAAGTGACTTATTTTTAATTATGTGTATAAGTTATGCCAAATATTTTACATCTCAAACCATTTTATGTATCATGTAAAGTAATAGAAGCATAACCAACTTAGAAAAAAATAAAATTGTGTAAAATAAATACATGACTAATTTGAAACTTTTAAAAAATAGATGAATAATGATGTTATTTTATGTATATTTTCACAACCCTAGAGATTGGGTAGTGGCACTCGGATGATTTTATTAGAAACCTATTAATTTGAGAATTCTTTAAAATAAGTAAAATTTAAGAATTGTAAATTAGGTAAACATACTTTTATGTTGTAAATTTAAATGAAACTATTAGAGAGAGGTAATTTCTAATAAAATTAAGAATAAAACATGTTGCAAGTAGATAATTCCACACAAATAACTAGTTTTTATCTTGGAAACCCTCTAAAGAGAGAAAAAATGCTATTGTAGTGGAAAATACCTTATTACCTCTATTCAAAGTAGAAATTTACCTTGAATTATAATAGAATTCTTGGGTGCAATATACCAATCGATTCTTCAGGGTCTCATCCTTTTATCACACTATGAACAATTAAATCCTTTTATAATTTGATCAATAAAATCTTTCTTTTCCTCCTAGTGATTTCAAATGCTAGTTTCTATTATATTTTATAGAATTATACAAACATGAATTTTCTCCTAGTCCATCAATTTTTTCTTCCATATAAAAAAAGTGAAATGATTCTTTTTTGGTTCACATTTCAAAATTCTTGGTTGTATATTCATAGGTCATAATCCTACCCTAGATGATTTTCCTAACATGTATCATAGTCAAACTTTTTTGTTTTTTATATCCTTAATGGATTCATTTTGTTGATAAAAAATACATCTCTATGTATTTTTATGGCAATTTCAATGATCCATATGAATCACACCTCCTTTATCAAAGGAGATTTTGGTCCTGCAAAATCTTACATTAAATATATAGGAAAATTCCCCCTATTTGTGAGACCCTTGTATGTATGATCTTGTGCTTAAACTTGAATATCTAAAATTAGTGTTATGGGTGAGGAATAATTAAAAAAAATCCTCCCTAATTTCTACTTAACAAATAGTATAATTTTTTACATGCTATACTTTTAGTCATGGTGTTGTGCGTGCCCCTTAATAATCCCTTCACTTTCTTGAAGTGGATTCATCCTCCTAAACATTGTAAAATTCATAAAAAAATATTTACAATCAAATTCCCATGCAAGTGACATAAACTCACCCTTCTTTTCTTTTTACATATAAATTAGTTCTCTTTATTAAGAGTAACAACCCTTACCATTAAAAGATCGTGATAGTATGGAGAGAAGCGAGTGTAGCAAATGGGCGGGAAGTGAAGTGCAAGAGGAATTTTGAACTCCTCTAATAATGGAGATGAAGATGGAGAGGGGTATGATGCAGATGTGGATGCCCTAGCAGGTTCATCAGCTTCTTTGGGCACATATTTGCTCTTTAAGCCTCCTTTGGAGCTTTGGGTTATGAGTTTTCTCTCTGCAACTGATTTTTCTTTGGCCTTATCTTTGGCAAACTGATGTTTGGGCTTCCTATCATCCTTTCCTTCTTTGTGTTGCATGGGTTTCATTTCTATTTCCTTCATCTTTAAGACCTCGCGACTTGTGAGGGGAGTGTCTCTTTCTTCATCTGAGGACTCTTGTTTGGTGTCTGCCACTTGGAGCTTACCTCTTCCGAAGCAGTCTATGTTCTTTCTATGTGCTCTTTGGAAGAGCCTGTTGTTGTTGTGTGAAAGGCTTTCCTGGCCTTTTTCTTCCCTTTTGGTGATGTTTTGGCTAGAGGGTGTTAGAAACCAAGATCAAATTTGCAAACTAGAATAGACCTTCCACAGAAGAGAAAAACAAAAAAGCAGAGATTTGCAAGATGTGCAAATAATTATTATTCGAGAATTCGATAATTACAAGATACGATTTGCTTTATAAAATCAAAGATGCATAACCCTAATCTTATCTTGAGCAACAAGATAGCTCAATAAGATAAAGATAAGAACCTATAACTTAGGAATTAAATAAAGCCTAAGTAAACTTATGCAAAGTGTAATTAAATATTAATTACACCAACACCACCCCATAAGTGCAACTTAGGGAGACACAAATTATTATGCAAATATGAGTCCTAGCAATAAGGCCTGATCAAGTACTCATTTACAAATGCAATAATGAGGTAGAGAAGGAAAACCCAATGGGACAAAACCCCCCTACAATGAGATGACTGCTACAAAGAAGCACTGGAAGAACATTGTGGAGTAACACTGGAACTACAATCTGACAAGCAAGGAAAGATACATTTGTCTACAAGAAACCAAAACCAGAATCATGATAATGTGATAGCAGACCTAATGCCATGGAACACTAGAAAAATCACAAACTGGAACAGCCTTAGAATCTGTGAAGCAACAATACATGAGATGATGATAGAATCTAGAAACCATGTATCTCGATGCTGATGCCAAACTGTGATTGAAACTCTTCCATGGGAAGGAGTACCAAAAAATACTCTGGAACATTAACCATAAAAACATGGCCCTCAAAATGAGAAGAATCTGAACCAATGAGGATCAAGAAACATAATCTCTCAACTGAAGTGTGAACCGATGAATTCGATATGTGTCAAGCTATAGCAAAAATGTGGCCAAAAGAAACTAGGAAACCAAATAACCCATACGAGCTGCCAACAAATCAAAATGGATATGGAGATCAAAGTGCATGCACAGTCTAATCAGATAATTATGCAAGAAACCCCCCTGATGGAACTTTATCTCAGTTCATTTATTACAATAACCCAATGATTGTAAAAGGATAGAATGCTAATGCATGCATAAAAAGAAAATAACATGATGTGGTATTGAAATGAAGTGCAAATGTTCAAGTTTCACTTTTCCAACTGCCAAAACATCCAAGTAATCTCCAAAACACCCATCGGGAAAAATATAGAATAATGATAAACTTGGGACATAAATAGAAAAAATTGAATGGAAAACAAGATAGAGCTCCTCAATACCTTTCCAACACCACAAAGATGGCGAAAATCAGAGATCGTGGCAAAAAGTTATGAGCTCGGAAGCCCAAAATGAACATCTGAGTTCAAACAGAAAAAAAGAAGATAAACAAAAAAATTCTAAAAAATAACCTACATCACTAGAAAGTGTTCAGAACCAGCTTTCCAGTGATATCTTGTTTGCCTGATTTTGATACTGTATGCCCAAGTTATGACCAAAAGAAAAAAAACTGCTCCTTTAGGGCAAATCAGGGCTAGGAGGGGCAAAGAGGGTCGTACGGCCAATGATGTCATGCTGACGTTAGCACTTCACTGCAAAAAATTTGATGGCCATTTGGCCGTCGGGGAAAAAAATGCCCCCCCCGGTAAAAATTTGATGGTCGTCACCCTGCATGGGAAAAAAACACCCGATCTGCTAAGAAACCAAACTCACCGGAATATACAGGATGCTGGGGAATATTCCCCTACCATTTGGCTGAGCATTGATTTCAATGAGCGCCGGTGAGTTTTTTTTGAAGGGTCGCCGGTTTTGAAAAGGATGTAGGGAATATTCCTTGATTCTTGATTTGCTAGAAACTTTGAAGGAGGCCGCTAGGAGTTCCAAAGGGCCGTCAAGTGGGGGTTTGCCGGAGGACGCCTCCGGTCGTTTGATGATGCCGCTGATGGTGAAAAAATCATAGGAAAAGACCACACGCTGTTGGGAAACAATGCCGCCGGTCGATAGAAAACATCGGTGGGCTAGAGGGTGTGGCCCACAGGCTTGCATGTACAGGTACCTGCGGGTACCACCCCCATAAATGCCCCTACAAAATTTAAAAATCTGCCCCCCTTTCTAAATTTTTTTTAAAAAAAACTTTTGCTTTCTATATTTTTTTTTAAAGAAAAATTTTGGTTTTTCAAAAAAAACAATAGATTTTTTTCATGCACGAAAACCTGAATTTTTTGAAATGTGTGCATAAGGGTGGTACAGAGGCCGTACGGGCAAAAAAATTTTGCCTCACAAATAGCCGACGCCGAATATAGGCATATTATATGTCAATTTTCATCTCTCAGACACTCTGGATCTAATGGTGAGGTCCAATTTGCCTGAAAATGTACCAGAAGCTTCGCAACTCCCAGACCTGACAAATCTTCAAACCCTCATAACTCTAGCATAAAATGTCAATTTTAGGCAAAAAAAAGTCAATCTTGACTTTTTCAATAGCCCTGAACTCGAAAATGAGCTCAGATTTCCTCCAATGTGCGCCGAAAGTGACCATGCAAGAGCACCGAGATAGAGAGACAAGCTTGAGGTCTGAAACCCTCAAGGAATCCCAAACGAAATCTACAAAGATTTTCTCAAAAATTTGAGAAGGGGCTGCAAATCAAGGCTTTGATACCATGTTAGAAACCAAGATCAGATTTGCAAACCAGAATAGACCTTCCACATAAGAGAAAAACAAAAAAGTAGAGATTTGCAAGAAGATGTACAAATAATTATTATTCGAGAATTCGATAATTACAAGATATGATTTGCTTTATAAAAGAAAAGATGCATAACCCTAATCTTATCTTGAGCAACAAGATAGCTCAACAAGATAAAGATAAGAACCTATAACTTAGGAATTAAATAAAGCCTAAGTAAACTTATGCAAAGTGTAATTAAATATTAATTACACCAACAAAGGGATCTCTTAGGGAGAGTTTCTCTTTGATGGCGGTGTTGGGGATTTCTTGCCTCATAGTCGTGTTCAAGTTGAGAGTCTGGTGGTGGAATTCAGGGATTTCCTCTATGGTCTTTGGTGGAGAAGTAGTTGCTTTGTGGCTTCTTGTGTTGTTCTGGATCTTCTAAGGCTCTCTTTCAGAGCTATTGGGTACCCTTTGTGGTTAACTTGGTCGTCATTTCCAAAGGGGGTTGACATTTTTTCTTGGCTTTGGGCTCTCTTTTGGAGGAGCTTTCTGATGTTGGGACTGATTTGTAAGTTGGTGCTTCTTTTGGTTGTCTACAGGACCCCCTTATGCTTCACTATGCTCTTCTTCAGTTTGGGTTATTTTTCCTCTACAAACAAATCTATATATGTATGATCTTGTATGAGGTGCTCTTCTTGATGGTTGGATTGTTGACCTAGATGGTGTTCTACTATCAGAGGGTCTTTTATGCTCTCTGTGGGTTGTATGGGCTATTTTTCATGTCTATTTTGAAGACCCAGTTGATTTTTTGTTATGCTCTTGTTCTGGCTCTTGGGTGATTAGCTAGGTTATTTTTATTGCTTATCTTAAAGGCCCAGCTAATTTTGTTGTTCTTGTCCCTTTCTTTACTCCTATTTCCAGGTATGCCTAAGGTTGGTGTGATTTTTTCTGCTAGTGTGGTGGCTTTGCTCTTGGTTCTATAGCATGTTTCTTCTACAGAGGTGAAGACTAATCCTATTGAGGTGGATTCCTCTTATATAGAGGTGAAGATGGATGTTGTGGGTCTGGGTGGAAGCTCCTTGCTTTGGTTTTCTCAATTGTTGTCTCTTTTGAGGTGGGAGTTTCTCCTTTTGAGGTGGAGTCTATGGTTGTTGGTGATCTATGGATTTAGTGGAAAAAGTGTTCATGCATTCCTTTCCAATAAAGGGGAGATATTTCCTTCATTTATGGAGGTTGAATTTGCATCTTGGTTGGACTAGTGTTTTAAAGATATTTTTCTTCCTCTGGTCTACCTTGTGTTTACCGTATTGAGGTTGAGAAGCTTGGTGGAATGATTGTTTTGATTGGGGACTCTTGTTGCCTTCGTATTTTTGGATGAGTGTTGTTGTTACTAAGCAGATGGTTTTATGGAGCTTGGTTGCTTTGGTGCCTAACTATTTCAGGTGTTTTTTGCTAGTCTCTTTGGGTTCTAGGTCTTGGTCAAAACCTAGTTGATAATGGTTTAAGGCCCCTTCAAAACTTGTTGGATGTAGCTTGTATTGATCAAAATATCTTGGTTTGGTTGTTGTTGATGGGCTACGGTTGGTTTTTTGTTTGTTTCTCTTCCAACTTCTTTGCCTTGTAAAGGGTTTTAGGTCCCTTCAAAACCTTCTTGTATTGGGTTTTGGGTCCCATCAAAACCTATTTGTCCCCTAATCAAAAGCATCCCTTGCCATTAAATGGTAATGAATCCCCACAAATATAGGTTCACAATCTACACTAATAATAAATTATCTAAAATAAGTATAATTTAAAAATTATTAATTATGCAAATATTTATTATACTTGAACACTCAAATGATAGTTTTAGAGATGAAAAACTTATATTAATCAAATTAATAACTATTACAATACAAGAAAATAATTCTACACGAAAAAACTTGAAAACCCTCTAAAGAGAGAAAAACTTACCATTTTAGTGGAAAATGTACTAAATTATCTATATTCAATGTACAGTAAATTACCAGGTATAGTAAAACTCTTGCATGTACGATGCTCCTTTCTTCTGCAATGATAGATTTTGTTGTCTTGGCCTTTACATCACACTATGAATAATTGAATTCTCTTTTACTTTGATTAGTACAACTTTAAATTTATCCCATTCATTTAAAATGATATTTCCTACCTTATTTTATGTGTCTATGCATATAAGAAGGGTCTCCTAGACTTAAATGCATCAAAAGGTGAAATGGTTCATGTTCAATTTAAATTTCTAAACTATATAATCAAGGGTCACTGCTATAATCATGGTTATGTCCCATGCAATATTGTATTCATGATCTTATCCTAGATGTTTTTATTGATTAGTTTCCTAATCAACATTTTATATTTTCTATTTTTTTTATGAATTCATTTTACTTTTCAAAATAATAAATCTTTGTATATTTTTATTATAAGTTTCATGATCTACACAAATCACTTGTAAATAAAGAAGAATAGTACTCTCCTACTCTAAATATTCCTCAAGCTCTAGAAGATAACTCATTAAATATTCAACAATTATTTATAATTTATCTTCTGCTCCTAGAAAATTTTAAAAAACAAGAGAGAAAGAGTCATAAAAAAAAATCCTCCTTTGAATTCAAACTCCAAGAATGAAGATATGTCAAATTCGTAACTACCTCATCAATGAGAATATCATAAATTGGATAAAATTATGTAGTAGTGGCACCCTCTTCAAAATTCATTAACATTCACATGAATTTGAATTAACATGCACCTATATATGGAAAATAGAGTGCTCCATTTTTAAGGATAATTTAAAATTTTCAAATAAGTCTTCAATAAGTAATCCCCTCATATATGATATATCACATATTCTCTTGCAAGTGATAAATAGTTATCATAAGTGACAATTTTATTGAAAGAGGTTTCATAACATGTCATTAAACTACATATGAATGGAAAGTGAGGATATGCATATTCTCACAAAGTAGGATGTATAAAATTACATGATAAATAATACTTTTTTAAACTTGAAAATGAAATAGTAGAGATTTTTTCCCACATTGTGATAGCCTAAAGTCATTATTCACAAACATAAATAAAGATAATTATTTTTTATGATACAAAATTGCACTACCTCTAGGATGTTCATAATTTCAATATATCAGTTAAGAGTCTATGAGAATAGTACTCAAATTGAGTGGTAGAACAACCCTTTCAATATACATAAAACATCAACATACCCATTGTTCAATTTATATATCTTTCTAACTAACCATATCTCATCTCCCTCTTCTAATTTTTATCCATCATTTTCATCCCCTTTTAAATTTCTAACAACCATAATCTAACCTCCTACAATAATTTTTCCTTTGCTTTACCTATTCAATCCCCTTTATTTATGACTCATCACATTATTAGAAACTTTTAAAAACAAATACATGAAAAATAATAATAACTAATAAATTTATATATATCAATTATAAGAAATAAGATTAAAAAGATCTTTTATAAAATTAAATAAAAGATGTTCTATCTACACATAAGAAATAAAAAATATAAACATTAAATCATATAAAAATAGTTAAATTGGGTCACACTTATTAAAATATAATTTTCCATTATAAGGTTCATCATCTACTCCGAGTAAACAATTATTCCTAATGAGATAAATGTAGATTTCTTATCATTTTTTTCTAAAAGTTAATTATGTTTTAGTAAAGGGTTTTGATTTCATATTATTTTTAAATAAAAGTTATTAAACTTTATAATTATTTTTAAGTAAGAGCTTATTTTTTCATATTTTTTTAATTCAATCTCCAATCTCTATTTTTATGGTGCTTTCTCTCTCAAAAGTTAGTGTTCTTTATTTGGGAACTCAAATATATATCATATGGTGATCATTATAAATAGGATTAATTCATATTTAATTTATTTATAAAATTAATTTTTTTTATAATAACAAATAATATTTGGTACCTTTACTAACGAGGTAATGGTTTCAATGAATAAGTATAGTTATATTAATTGAAATATTTTTAAATTTTATTTAAATTAAATTTTGATGGGTGGATTAAGGTAACTTAAATTTTATAAGTTTTAGGATGATTCTTAAATATTTTTTTAAAAAGGGGGTTTTTTATTGGGCATTAAAATTAATAAAATGGTGGAATGAGAGGTGGTTGTGCATGATCTTTTCTTCGTTGTGCTGTTAAACTGTCAAAAAGTTTGTAGTTGAAGGTGATTTAATGGTTGTGATTAAACATTATTTACCAATTTTTTTAACATTAGTTTCCCTATTATTTTTTGGAATGTAATGGGGTTGCTAATTCTTAACAAATTGGGATGTGGCTAAAGATCAATTTACAACTTTGATTACTGATCACTAAAACATGTGTCAATGCTTGGAAATTTTATTTTTCAATATAGGTCCATCTTAATGAGTGTTATCATGATTTATGTGAAAGCATCTTGCATTCATTCTTTTGTGAGGGAACATTCTATTTTTTCTTGAATTTTTTATTTTTTTTTAGAAAATGCATGATTTAAAATTATAGGGATTTCATATAAAGGATTTTTGTTTAAGGGGGTCATATTAGACTCCCCAAGATCAAATTCCCTTAGATAAAACCCTCGTAGGCTTAAACAAAACCCTTGAAAAAATATTATTTGCACTTGTTGAAATAATAACAAAGAAATAATTTTACTTCAACTTATAGGGATCAAATGAAGTCATTTGGAAATACCATTTTCTCAATATGTAACCCTTAGTGTTAACTTTTTTTAGATTATAATATGTATTATATTTTTAATATTATATATTGTTAATTTGTGATGAATGTAAGTCCATTAAGAAAAATAACAATCTATATTCAAGACACTAGGAAAAATTAAAAATGTTAGTAAAAAAATATCAAAAAAAATATTGCACTTCACATGGATTTCCATATCTTAATGAAAAATAAAATTTTAATTTTAATATGTTTTATGAAAAAATATAGGCCTAAATATTTATTTTTTTTATAGTTAAATAGCTACTAAGGGGCAACACCCTATATTAATCAAAAAACACAATTTGTATAGTGTTCGAGTCATCAACCCTTAAACCATCCCGATACATACATACCTTGAACCAAGATTTCATCATTTAATTATATCCCCACCCATAGCTACTATCCAAAAAGGGTTACAATTGCAGACTGGCCAATACATCCATACTGGCCATGGACTCACTACAACACATACTAGTAGACCCATTTCACATACTTTGATTAAAAAATAGAACAAAAAAAAAGCTTCACCAGCTACCTAGGGTTTCATTCATCACCATAACCATCACTGGCCTCCTGCATTTTCCTAGCCTTGGTCACATTCAACACCATCGGGCATTATGCACCACACGCTTGATGAGTAGGGTGGTTGGCCTTTTCTTCCATGTCTCAAAAGTCATTTTCAAATGACTCTTCACTAGCTCCTAGCTCCCAACCCTTTTGCCTTCACATATTCCTGTACCCACCCTTTCACCCAATTCTTGGGAATGTCCACCACACACATCAGGAAAGTGATACTTCGCTCAAATTCTCTCCAACGTTCTTGAGTTCAGCCAGCTTTAGCATACACACTATTGGGAATTTTTGTACCTCCACCCCATTTCCTAGAGACATGTAGTAACTTTGTGGCATCAAAACGAGCAAGTTTCCATCCACATTGTCTAGGGCTTCATCAATTTCTCCCAGCATCGAGTGTTGGAACACCATCTAGAAGAGCTTCTTACTTTTAACTTTGTAGACTCCCATGTAGAGCAACATCACCAAGAACATCGTCGTGATGTTGGTGTTAACCCTAAACCTCTAATGAGCTAGCAGAAATTCCTGACCTAATTTTTTTTACTGCTCAAAGCACCAATGGATGCGATGACATCACAATCCCCTTTAGGAGTTTATCAATGATTTCTCCATGAAATGCTTGTTGTTGCTTGGTGGTATTCAAGAAGAGTGGTGTATCCATTGCACTTAGCTGAGAGAGATGTTAAGAGCCAACCAACTTTGGTTACAATTTTGCCACCCACTCCTATTTCAATAAACTCACCCTATGTCATTATGATGGTTGCCTCAGGGAGTGTATCATCCTACGCTTACCAACAAATCCACAATATATGTCATTAAATATTTGGCCACATCCACAACCATCCATCTGTAAGCAGCCACATCAAAATATAATTACCAAATTCAACACCAGTCTTTTCCAATGTCATAAGTCTAATAGTCGTACCTAGAGTGTAAGTTGTCATGTGCCATTTATTTATGAGCCTTGTCCCATCATCCGTGTATGATGCCAACCTGACAGTCGTCTTAGTTTTGATCTATTTTTGCTTCTGCCTTGGATAGCCCATTGGCCACATCCTTCTCTTCCCTGAATATGTGGCTAAGTCGAAATGCTTCAAACTTTGTTAGCAATTCTCTGATGGGTAGGAGCCAATGGTTGAGCTTCTAGTTTGGTGTAGTGTCGAGTTAGATGGTGTTTATTGTGATGAGGGATTCCCCTTCCAAGTGTATGTGTTTAGCTCCTAACTCCAGACCCACTTGTAATCCTATTAGTGCCACTTTAAACTTTGCTTCATTATTGGTACATTCCCCAAGGTAGACAGACTTGTCTGTAACCCATGTTTATCACGTGAAACACACCCAACTCCACTCATACCAGGGTTTCCTTTGGAGGCCCCATCGAAGTTTATTTTAATCCACCCATCCTCTAGAGCCATCAATTTAACCTCAACCTCTTTTTTGAATTTTGACCTTTCCTGCCAGTCCCGCATAAAAGGGGAGTTTTCAACCCCGTAAAGGATTTTAATACCATATAATCCCAATTCGTGAAAAATATTTTCTTGCTTGCTTTGCCTTGAGCTACCTCATTTACTAGCTCTGTGATCACCCCCTCAATTTTAACACAATCTTTCATACTCCATTTCCTTGGCTTGAAAAATTCTTTTGTTGCACTCTTTCCAAATTTCCCATATGATGGATGAAGGGGTGACTTCTCAGATACTTTCAAACACTGACTTCCTAAGTGGTAGTGGCCACATATTAAACCAATCCATTAAGTCCATTGAGATTAGACATTGAAAATTTAGTTTGGACATGAAATATTTCCAACACCTATTTGTGTAAGGACAAGTCAATAGAATGTGGTTCATTGACTCATTGTTGCACTTGCAAAGCACACACCTTCCAAGACCCTGGATCCCAATTGTTGCACTTTTTCATAGTGATGTTTTTAGTGGCTAATATTCACCAATTGGCTAATAGTTGAAATTTGGGAATCCAAAATTGGCTAATATTTTGAGCTATAGCATGACTTGAATCGCCACATTTTTACAAAAATTTATTATAGTATTATTTAAATTGCCAAAAAAAATATTTTATTAAAAAAATTAACTCAAAAATTTGCCACAATATTTGGTACATGATTAGATCAAATTCACCTAAATTTTATAAATTATAGCAGAAATCTATATTAATTCACCAATAGTATATCATAATTTTTAGTTTCTTTAGGATCATATTTCTAATCTTTAATTTCCATGATTGATTCATAATATAATCTAATGGCCCTTGTTGTATTCCATGAGGTAAAATGTACCCATGATGTGTAATGTTCATGGGGCCCACAATTTTGGGTCTCATGAGAATTATAGATTGTGGGTATGTTTTAATTCATAGAGTACACATTTTACTTCATAGAGTACAATGAGGGTCATTAGATCAATGATCTAAAAACAAATTTGAGCCCAAAAATTATTATAGATCATGGGTACATTTTACCTTGTAGAATACTATGAGGCCCATTACATTATATTTTAAAATAAAGATGAAAAGTAAATATTGTAGTCAACCCCTTAAGTCCATCAATAATTTCCACCCTTAGGCTCCTACTTTTCCATGAAAAATATTTTTAGATTGGATGGATTCACCATCATAATTAATATGTTTTCCTACTATTTTTCAAGATTCGCCAAAATTTTCTACAAAAATTTACTAATGTAAAAAAAATCACAAATAAAGTTAAGATTTTTTTCGAAAAAAAATATTTGCCAATAGAAATTAATATATTTTCCTAAAAAATGAAAGATTCTCCAATATTTTATATCTTTTTTTTAGGGGGGTTTCTTAAAGTTATCACTGCAGTTTTGCATTGCCAACCAGGAAAAAACCCCTACTTTTGGGAGGCAACTTTTACCCTAGATAAGCTTGCATGGCCAATTCTTTCTGGACATCACAATTTCCTTAATCCTATATCCCAATTTCACTTTTTATGCCCTAATACTAGACCCACACCACCTGATGGAATCCTCCTAATCAAATGGGGAAAATCTTCTATTTTTCAAAATATCTGCTAGTGCCACTTTTTGTGCTTGAGTGGCATTAATACCTTGAAGGGAGTTTCATTCCCACTATCGCACCCCATTTCACCAAGTTATTTTCCCATAGTTGCAAACCTTCATGTCCCAATTTTTGGTTATCTCTACTTTGATGTCTTCCAAATTAGGGCATTCTAGAACTATCCACCCCAATATTCCCCTAGAAAGAAGCACTCTGACCATTACTTACCTCCCAAGTTACATGTTTGGTAACAATGTATCTGCATTCCAAGATGTAGTACCAAATCATTGGTCCCTTTGGGGGGTCCACAGTTGTTAGGATGCGAGTTGGGCAATCTAAATCCAAGTATTTCCTTCTAAGAACCTTGGCCCACTTTTGCTCTCCTTTTGCATAGATACCCCAAACAAGTTTAGCCCCCATGGCCAAGTTCATTAATGTTATATGCTTGATACCTACCCCCCATCTTCCTTAGGGGAGCAAACCTTTTCCCATGTGCTACTAATGGAAATTTCTATTGCTCCCCAGGCCTACTCCAAGAAAACTTCCTGAATATCTAATTGAGGCAATCTTCAATTTCTTTAGGGATTTTCAAATAGACCATTGAATATATCTAGATGGCCGAAAGGATTGCCTTAACCATTAGAAGCCTACTCGTGGAAGATAGCCATTTCCCTTTCCTAGTCCCCAATCTACTCTTGTAGCTGTTTACTAAGCTTTCCCAATAGCTTTTTTTATTGATCCCAACAAATAATGGCATTCCCAAGAACTAGCCAAGAAAGTTTTCCACCCTCAAGCCTAGAATCCTTGCCAAATCTCGTTGGAGGCTTGGCTGTGTGTTGAGGAAAAAGACCTCTGACTTTCTCCAATTAATTTTTTTCCTAGATGCCAGGTAGTACTCATCTAGGTAATTCTTAATGGTTCTAGCGTCCTTTCTACTGGTCGCACCAAAAAGGATTGTGTCATCAACAAATTGTTGATGTGTTGTGTCCAAACCATTTGCCATTGACACCCCCAACCACTTTCCATCACAACTCAGGGAATTGATACCTCTCTCCAAGGCCTTCACCATGATGATAAAACAAAGGGAGACAATAGATCTCCCTATCTTATCCCCCTAGAAGAAGAAAAGAATCCATGAGCTACACCATTTACCATGACTAAAAATTTGGTTGTTGAAATGCAACTTTTGACCCAATTAATCTAGTCCTCTTTGAAACCAAATTTCCTCAACACTTCTATTAGAAATTGTTGGTCCACCAAATCATTTGTTTTTAGAATGTCTAATTTGAGGACAATGCAAGACTCTCTTGCCTTCCTAGCCAAGTGCAAGGTCTCGTAAACAACTATTGATCTCCCAGGGGAAAATGAATTTTCTCTTATGAAATGACTACCTTCAACACCCCCTTGAGTCTATTGGCTATGAACTTGGTTACCACTTTATACACTATGTTGTAGAGTGTTATTGGTCTGAAATCACCCATAGTCTACAGGTCCTTCTTAAGAATTAAATCCAAGAAGGTGTGGTTGATTGAACCCAACATTTTCATCTTTCTCCTCGATTCTTTGGCATCCAAGTACAGATAATTACCCACTATATCCTAATTTTTTTGGTAGAACCCAACCAGGAATCCATCTGTGCTCGAAGCCTCATCTAGGTTGAGCTGAAAATTTTCCACCCTCACTTCTTCCTTGCTATTTTTTTGATAAAGAACCCCATTCTACTCCTTACTGATTATGGTTGGGATAGAACTAAGAAGCTTGTCCCACACCTCTCTATACTCTACAACCTCTTTGTTTAGAATTTATTCAAAGAAACTTACTACCTCATTGTTTACTTCTTCCAAGGATTGTGTTATCCTCCCATCCTCCTTTCTTATTTCTATTGTTATGTTCCTGCTTCTATTTTACACAACTATTTTGTGGAAATATTTTGTGTTCTTGTCACCTTCTTTTAGCCATGTTTCTCAAGACTTTCGTCTCCAAAAAAATTCTTTCTGTTTCAATACCTCGACAAGCTCCCCTTTTAGTGCCTTTTCAACTTCAAAATCGTCACTCCTCATCCCCTTCTCAATGATATGCACATTTAGTGCTGCCAATTCTTGCTCTATCCTTTCTTTTTCCTAGAATATGTTCTTGAAATATGCTTTGTTCCACTCCAATTTTTTTTTACAAAGTTCAAATTTTTGCTGATCTTGAATAGGTGAGAATGATTCCCAATCTTGATTTCATCCCAGCAAGTGGCAACTAATTTTGGTAGCCTATCATCTCTAAGCCACATATTCTCGAATTTAAATGGATTCCCTTTTACAGTTTCATCAAGTTGGATGGATAGTTGTACAGGGTAATGATCCAACCTCGTGTAGGGGAGTATCATCCCTCCCGCAAATCATTTTGTCCCCCCATTCCCTAAAGAGTAGAAATATATCAAGCCTCTCAACTATGTTGGTGAAACCTTTTCTTCTATTTGACCAAGTGAAAACCCTGTTTTTAGCTTGCAGATCCAAAAATTGATTATTGTGTACAAAATCTTGAAAGTCTTGTTGAACATTTGTGATTCGGTCAATACCACCTCATTTTTCTTGATTTTTAAATGTAGCACTGAAGTCTCCTACTATGATTACCTTCCCCCCTCTTAAATTGGTTATTCCATCAAATATATGTTTCCATAGGTTCCTCTTGTCTACAATAGATAATGGCCCATACACATTTATGATGAAGAATTGCTCGTTTCTATGCAATAATCTACAGCTCAACATTATCCAATTTATATTCTCTACTACCACTTCTCCTGTGACAGTTAACAGGTTCCATATGACACCAATTCCCCTTAATTCTCCCTTAGAACCAACAAATAGTCCTTCCCATTTCCTCCAATATCCAGGTCTCCTCACACTCCTCCCTACTCAATTTGGTCTCTTGATATAAGACTTTGCCTACCCTAGATTGGTCAATTTGACGCTTGACCAAGTGCCATGTGTTAGGGTAATTGATTCCCCTAAAATTCCATGTTATGATCTTCATTTCCCTTGGGGAAGGATCACATCCTTCCCTAACCTTAGATTCATTTTTCCCATTGCATTTGTCGCAATCTCCAACTTAGTCTTGTTCGATTTGGATCCCCTCTTCCCATTTCTATTGATATTTGATTTTTTTATTTTTGACTATGATTGCTCCAACATCCTTTCCTCCACCATTTTCCCTTCCTCTGCCTCCCCCATTTCTTCTTCTTCTGAGTCCACTTCCACTTCACTCTCTTCCCCCTCTACTTGCAGGGTATTTTTCTTTGAACTTTTCATTTCTTCCCCTACCTCTTTTTCCTTTTCTTCCCTATTCTCTTCCATCAAACCCATTCCCTCTGCCCCAATGTATTTATCACCAATGGTCTCCTTTGCACTCAGTGTTTCTTCCCATGTTACTTTTTCTTCCTAGCTAGGAGGGGTGTTATCTTTCCATTCATATCTTGTCTGGTGCAGGAGCACCAATCATTTCAATGCTTTCTTTTCAATTGTTTCATGGAGAGTTGGTTCTAGGTGTTAGAGTTTAATTTGTTGAGTGTTTTGGGTTTGAATAAGGTCTAAGAATACCATTCTTGATGTAAATGGTAACTTTGGTGTCTTATTGATCCATATTGTAAATGATGCCAAACATGTCAAGAAATTGTCAATGATGACAAAAGAGGTCTAGGTAGATGTAATGTTTCTTTTCAAGTGTAAGGTCATGTTTTGGGTTCAATAAGGTCTAAATAGACCATCACTAGTTTTTTAGATGTCTAGGAGGGTCGAATAGCAAAATAATGCAAAAGGAGCAAAAATATTGTTAACAAGAATATGTAAAAAAGGTGCAATTTTGCACTCCAATAGTCACAAGGGGATTCAAAATTCAGTTGAAGGTTGTGTTGTTAGTTTTATTGGGTGGAGAAACCTTTAAAAAGGTGTGGAATCTCATTTTTAATGGTTGGTTGGTGGTTTTTGAAGAAGAATCAATAAAGTTTCTCATTGTTTTTCTAAAAATTATTGTAATTCTCTTCATTTTAAGGCCTATACAGAACATACAACCACAAGGTGGTTAAATTTTTTCATGTTTTTCAATAGTGGAATGAGTACACTATTATTTTCATTTGGTTTGGAAGAATCAAAGTGAATTTGGAGAATTTAATACTTGTTTTCTCAAAATAGGCCAGGTATACCTTGTTTTAAGGGTTTGTAAGAAATTATGTTTCTTTGAGCCATTCCACCCATTGTCATCAACTGTAACTTAGTGGAATGGAATTTTAGAGTCTTTTTAGGGTGTGATCATGGTTTCTTGTTGAAGGAAAGACAAATGGAGGTGTTAGGATTGCTGCCCCTGTTGGTTTTGTGAGGAAAATGTATGAAAATGGAGGTTCTTGGCTAGGGTTTGGTAAAATATTTAAGGGAAGTAATTTATCATGAATAATTGAGCATGTGAAAGTCTATTCCAAAGTGTTAGAATTGGTTTTGAGGTCTGAGAAGGTGTGGGACATAGAGTTTCACTAAGCCCTAGGTTATATTGAGGAAAGTGAGGGTTTTGTGGATTGGAATGTTTTTGGGCCTATTTTGGCTAAAGAGTTGTGTATTTTGTGTTGTCTCAGGTAGGTGAGTGTTTACCCATCAAGATTTTGGTTTTGGGAAGTGTTTCAAAGGTGGTTCCTTTGTAAATTTGACCTAATTGACCTTGAAAATAGAGTGTTTTGCTTGATTGTTGAAAGTTGCTTCAAAAGATTGGTATGTGAGATTGAGGAATGTTAGAGTTGACCCTAATGGGTATCTATATTAGTCATTTTATTGTAGAGTGATTTGGGAAATTTGTGAGAGAAGTTGGAAAAACTGGGTCTGCTATGTTACTAGATTGACAAGGTGAATGATAGGAAAACAAGCCAGATTGGTTTTGTGAGAAAGGAGTTGATTTGAGACCATTTGAATTGTCAAAGAGGAGTGCTTTGGCCACCTAGGCTACATCAGTTGGTATTAGAGCGAAGGGTGTAGGTCCCTTGTGAAAGAAGGTTAAGATTTTGAGTGTAAAAAGGTGTAATTGAAGGAATAAAAAATGCCTCCTAAAGGAAGTGTAGTTGCAAGAAAGATGGATGAGAAGGATAAATAAATAGAAGCCTTGAAGAGGCAGATGGCTGCATTGAAGTCTAAATCTAGGGTTGATATGGAGGAGAGTGATTCTGAAGAGGGAGAGACCTCTAGTGAAGAGGAAGAGATGGATGCAAATGATGTGAGAATGATGAAGCTTTTGAAGGCTGTGAAGAAAGACAGACATAGAAAAATGGATGTGCCTATGTATGGAGGTACGTTAGATGGAGAAGAGCTCTTGGATTGGATAGGGGCTTTGGAGAACTATTTTGAAAGTTAGGAGATTGATGATGAACACAAGGTGAAGAAGGAAAAAACTAAGTTGAAAGGACATGCTTTGTTGTGCGGAACTTGTTGGAAACACAAGGGAAGACAACTAAGAGGGGGGGTGAATCAGTTGTCCCAGAAATTTAAACTTATCAAACTTATTAACTTTATTCTCAGATCTGATAAATAACCATGAAAGCATAAATCAACAACACATCAGAAACACACATAACACCAATATTTTTACATGGAAACCATGTTAGGGGAAAAAAAATGGTGGAGGTTAGTCCACAAGATTATACCCTGTTAAAAGTATAAAGAAATATGAATGGGGAATGCACATGCATACAAAAATATTTGGATTACATCCATAGGATTTTGAACTGAGAAAATAAAATATGCTAATGCCCAATTATAGTTTCTGTTAAGCACATGAGCACTTCTTCACACTCTATTTTTTCCTTCGAATGATTAGGACATTATTTACACATCTCATACACAAGAACTCCTTCAAATGGAATAAAAAATCACCCATATATATCCTTAGGAAACACTTTGGTAAAGATATATGTAATATGTTCCTTAGTAGGCACATACTCTAGTATGAATTCCTCTTCACTCACCTTCTCTCTTAAAAAGTGAAACTTGATAGATATATGCTTGGTCTTTGAATGCAACACAAGATTCTTAGAAATGTTAATTTCACTTGAATTATCACATAATATAGCAATAGGTTCATCATACACAACTCTGATATCTTTCAACATCTACTTCATCCATAATACTTGAGTATAATTTTTAGTAGCAACAATGTATTATGCCTCTGCAGTAGATAAAGAAATGACATTCTACTTCTTGCTTAACCATGAAATTAGCTTCTTACCCAAGAAAAATGCACCACCACTAGTACTCTTTCTATCATTCACATCTCCTACCCAATCAACATTAGTAAAGGAACTCAAAGTAAGATCATCATCTTTAGGATACCACAACCCAAAATCAACTATCCCCTTCAAGTATTTGAAATCCTCTTCACAACAGTCACATGGGATTCCTTAGGATTAGCTTGAAATCTTGCAACAATGCATACAACATTCATGATATCAGGTATAGTTTGATTCAAATAAATCAATCCACCAATCATCAATCAGTATCTAGTCTAATTTGCTTTCAGAGAATCATTATCTTATGTCAACTTGCATCTGGTCACCATAGGTGTACCAACTGGCTTTGAATCTCCCATACCAAACTTCTTTAGCAATTCTTTCACATACTTGGACTGAGATATAAAGATCCATTTATCTAGCTGAGTAATTTGCAATCCCAAAAATAATTTCATCTCACCAATCATAAACATCTCAAACTCATTCTACGTCTCATCAACAAACTTCATGCACAAACTATTAGCTTCTCCAAAAATGATATCACCAAAAAAGACTTCAACAATCAAATTTTTATCATCATCAATCTTGAAATACAAATTACTATCAGTAGTACCTTTATTGAATCCAAGCTTCAACAAATACTTGTCTAATCTAGCATACCATGCTCTTTGGGCTTGCTTAAGTCCATACAATGATTTCTTCAATTGGAAAACCATATCTCCTTGATCATTCAATTGAAATCCATCAGGTTGCTCAACATACACTTCTTCCAATTCACCATTTAGAAATGTTGACTTGACATCCATCTGATAAACCTTGTAGTTTTTGTAAGCAACATAAGCAAGAAATAGTCTCACAGCTTCAATCCTAGCAAAAAGGGAAAAGGTTTCTTCAAAGTCAACTCCTTCCATCTAAGAATTTCCTTTACACACCAATCTTGTTGTGTTTTTAACAACTTCACCTTTCTCATTCAGCTTGTTTCTAAAGACCCATTTAGTTCCAATTACATTTTTGTCCTTAGGTCTAGGAACAAGAATCCATGTATTATTCTTCTCAAATTTTTGTAGTTCTTCTTTCATTGCTTCCACCCAATGTTCATCTTTGCATGCTTCCTTGACACTATTGGGCTCAACCTTTGAAATCAAATAGTATTCTTCTACAATTTTTCTCCTAGTCTGAACACCTTTGTTCTTATCACCTATAATTTGATATTCTGAATGATTTCGTCTTACATACCTTGGAGTCTTAGGATGTTCTTGAACTTCTATCTCTTGTGATCTCTCTTCCGCACTTTCACTAGTTCCTTCCTCTTGATTTTCTTGATTCATCGGAATGATTTGGACTTGATTTTGAGTCTGGACTTTCTTTCCTATGAAAACTATTATTTTGATCATCTGAATTATATCCATAGGTTCTAGATGGTCTAACTATGTCTTCATCAACCTTGACATTTGCACTTTCAAGTACTTTCCTCAATCTCTTATTGTAGAACCGGTAGGTCTTGCTCTTAGTAGAATAACCAAGAAAGATTCCTTCATCACTTCTAGCATCAAATTTTCCTATCTCTTCATCTCTTTTGATATAGAATTTACTCCCAAATATTTTGACATATCTAACAGTAGGCTTGTGACAAGACCATAGCTCAAAAGGGGTCTTACCAGTATCACCTTTGACTTGTACCTGATTAAGAATGCAAACAACAGTACTCACAACTTCTCTCCAATAGATGTGAGGGACATTTCCTTCCAACATCATAGTCCTAGCAGCATCTTGAATTGTCATGTTCTTCCTTTCCACAACTCCATTTTTTTGAGGGGTTCGAGGGGAAGATAATTGTCTCTTTATCCCATGCTCTTCACAAAAAGAATTAAACTCACAAGAAGTGAATTCACCACCTCTATCTGATCTCAAACATTTAATCCTCAAACCTATCTCTGTCTCAACCATAGCCTTAAAAATCTTGAATTTCTTTAGAGCTTCAAATTTTCCCTTAAGAAAGTAACCCACATCAATCTAGAGTAATCATCAATAACTAACATGAAATGCCTGTCTCCCTGTAAACTTTTGACTCTAGAAGGACCACACAAATTAGTATGAACAAGCTCCAACACTTCATTTGAACAATGTTGTTTGCTTCGAAATGAAATTCTAGTTTTCTTCCCTAACTAACATTCCTTGCATATAGTATTAGTAGGCTTTACCAACTTAGGAAGATCTCTCACTGCCTGAGTAGAACTTATCTTGATAATATTTTCAAATTTTACATGACACATTCTCCTATGCCACAACCAACTTTCATCAACTTGAGCAATCAAACAACTTTTACTAGTAGCATTCAAGTGAAATATGTTACAGTTTGTTTATGTACCTGAAGCAATCACATTTTTGGAACTCCCCAATATTCTGCACTTTCCATCCTTGAATTGGAGATTGTATCCTTGTTAACCATTTGTCCAACACTTAAGAGATTATGCTTCAAACCTTCCACATAAAGAACATCATCAGTATTATTCTTACCATCAAGAGAAATACATCCTCTGCCACGGATTACACCATCTTTTTCATCACCAAATCTTACAACACCACCATCATACTTTTCCAGGCTCGCAAATTTTTTTTATCACCTGTCATGTGATGACAACATCCACTATCAATCACCCATTCATCTTTTTATTCAACTCTGTCCACTAGAGCTTTCTCCACATTTGAGCAACTAATAGATTTAATAGGGGTAGGATCATTTTCCTTGATAGTAATAAATACCCATTCATCTTCACTTGCATTCCCTTTTCATCATCAGTCACACCTTCATTAGCAAAATAATAGCACTTTCTTTGAAATATAGGCTTATTAGGTCTTGACTTAGGGACTCTTTCCGGACACCTTGATGCAAAATGACCTATCTTATTGCAAGAAAAACATTTAATAGGAAATTTCCCTTTATACTTACCTTCTCCTCTGGCTTCCCTTTTGACAATAAGTGCTTCAAGCTCCTCTAGTCTTCTCTCCTCTTCTTCAATCTCTCTCATTTCCTCCTCATACTTGAATAACTTTCTAGAAGAAATTTCTCCCATATCATATCTTTGTTTATCTCTTCTGGAGGTAGTAGCTTTGAATGTAGATTCTATCTTAGGAAGAGCATCACCAAACTCACTTAACTCAAAAGCAGTAAGCTTACCAATCAACATATCTCTGGTTACATTTGTTACAGTTCAGAGCTCCTCAATAGTAGTAGCTTTGAATTTGTATGCAGTAGGAAAGGATCTAAGCACTTTAGCAACAATCTTTGATTCTTTCAATCGTCCACTAGCACATCTGATACCACACACAAGTTCATTCACTCTTTGCATGAAAGAAGTAATGTTCTCATCATCACCCATTCTCAAAATTTCATATTTCCCTTTCAGACTTTGCAACTTAGCAATCTTCACATTAGCATCACCTTCATACAAAGTTTCCAACTTTTTCCAGATCTCATAAGAAGTCATCAGATCCATAACATTTGTCATCTCAAAATAAGTCAAAGCACTCAACAATGCTTCCTTATCCTTAATATTGTACTCGACTTCCTTAATCTCATCCACAGTAGAAGGACCATTATGTGGAATGATATACCTATTCTTTATAATTTTCTAGTAGGGTTCACCAATGCAACTCAGATGACACTCCATTCGAGCCTTCCATAGAGAATAATTTGTTCCATCAAATCTCAGACTATCCTTCTTGTATGTCACCATCCCAGATCACCTCAAGTTGTTAAACTTCTTCCAAGGAACCTACTCGGATACCAATTGTTGGCAACACAAGGGCATACAACTGAGAGGGGGGTGAATCAGTTGTCCCAAAAATTTAAAGTTATCAAACTTATTAACCTTATTCTTAGATCTGATTAATAGCCATGAAAGAATAAATCAAGAACACATCATAAACACACATAACACCAAGAATTTTTACGTGGAAACCCTCTTAGGGGAAAAACCAAGATGGAGGTTAGTCCACAAGATTATACCCTATTAAAAGTATAAAGAAATGTGAATGGGTATTGCACATGCATTCAGGCATACTGCTTAGAGCCCACTACTCAATTACAAAAGGAAGACTCACTATCTTACAAAAAGATTTGGATTACATCCACAGGATTTTGAACTGAGAAAATAGCATCTGCTAATGCCTGATTACAGTTTCGATTAAGCACATGAGAAATTCTTCACACTCTGCTTTTGACTTCAAATGATTAGGAAATTATTCACACATCTCATACACAAGCACTCCTTCAAATGGAATAAACAATCCCTCATATATATCTACAACAAGAGATTACATCGCTACATGTCGGCCTTAAAAAAATAATAAAATGAATACAAACTATCAGCCCAAAACAATAAATAAATTTCAACGCGAATCAACCAAGGTCAGCCACAACATAGTGAAGACCAAAAATAAAATACTCAAACACAAAAACACTTCAAACAATTATTCCTTGAAGATCCACAACATGCTACAACACCCTGTCGGCCAAGAACATGAAAGATATGAACATGCAAGAGAAAATCTCTAATCGCGAGCACAACGATCAATGCAGATGTGCAACATAGATAGAGCACGATATAGAAACATCTACAAACATCATGAATCATTAGAGAAGCATCTACAACAACTGAACTTACTAGAATCACATCATCTTCATTTAGGAACACCAACTGAAGCAATAGAATGACTGTCAGAACACAACTACTCATAACACGATCAAATCTTCACACGAATCTCTGAAACCTAACATGGATAAACTAGATATACTTGACAAGAAACCCTTTAATCCACAACCTCTAATCATCAACGTTTTGAGGTAACCATCAGAATAAACTTCACTTCACTACTGACAACCTGCAACTTATTTCATTACAATTTTCTCAATATCCTCGACATATACAACTTCTAAGACATTAATGCCAATAGTGTTGACATCAATGACAACCACATATCAGCAACACAACCACAACATCCAACAAAATTTTTTGCAAGATGAAAGGTAGAAAGAAGGAAAGAACAAGATCACTTCTTGGGAGAGGATGAAGGAAAAAAGCAAGAGTAAGTTCCTTCCTTGTGATTATAATGTTCAATTACTTAAAAGATTGCAAAATCTTAGGCAAAAAGAACAAGATGTGCAAGCATACACTGAAGAATTCTATAGGTTGAGCATAAGAACAAAGCATGAGGAGGATGAGGAAGAAAGAGTAGCTAGATACCTCAATGGTTTAAGGTATAACATCCAAAATGAAATCAGTTTATTGGCACCTAAATCCATGGAACAATGTTTTCAAATGGCAATTAGAGCAGAAGAGAAACTCAAGAGGAGACAAGAGAAGGCAACAAGAGGAAGAGGAAATACTTCTAGGGGCAGAGGTACCCTTTCAACACCAAAATAGTTCAAAGAAGGTCAAGAAGATGTTGGTAAAGGAAAGGAACAAATGATTGAGTCTAGAGGTGGATGGAGAGGTGGAAGAACCAACTTTAGAGGAAGAGATTCTAATGAGTTTACAGGAAAGTGTTACAAATGTGGTGAATTTGGACATCCATTCTACAAATGTCCTGACAAGTTTGGTACTGCTGCAAGTGGAAGTGAAAGGAAAGAGGACAAGAGAGTTCAACTTGTGCAAGAGGATGAAGAGGAAAGTGTTAGTTCATCAAACCTTGTTGCAAAACCTGAAGTTGGTGAAGCTTTGATGCTGCAAATAAAACTCTTGAAGTCCTCCAAGGAGAAAGAACTATTACAAAGGAGAAGTCTTTTCAAGACCACCTACAAGAGAAAAGGAAAGGTATGCAAGTTAGTCATTGACTCATGCTCCAATGATAACATAGTTTCAAAGGAAATGGAGATAATTTGAATTTAGTTAAAGTTCCTCATCAAACACCCTACAAGGTGTCATGGCTAAGTGATGATCAGACACTCCTAGTTAATGAGCAGGCCTTAGTTGAATTTCAAATTGGAGGATATAAGGATAGAGTGCTTTGTGATGTTTTACCAATGCAATGTTGTCATTTGTTGCTTGGGCAACCATGACAATTTGACAATTGTGCTATGTATGATGGATGGGAAAATATTTACAAGATTGAGCATGAAGGGAATACATTCACTTTATTACCATTGCAAGAGGAAGATGGGAAACAAAAAAGTGCAACAAAGGTCATCATGATGGGAAATATGGAGTTTGTGAAGGTTGAGGTGGGAGAGAGTAAATATTTTATATTCATTTTAAGGGATGGAGGTCAGAAAATAGTGGTTTTGGATGCTAACAAAGAGGTTGATGGCAGCAAAGAAGGTGAGAAAAGGATGTCCAAGGTTGAGGCAAAGAAAGTTGAAAGTGAACTCCATAAAAAGGAAAACAATGAGTCAAGAAAGGTTGAGGAAATCTTGATTGGGATAGTGTGGTGCCCTATGGTAAGTCTAACAGTGGAAGGCCAATCAGGTCTTGGTGAGAGAAAATATTTAGGGACTGACAAAATAGAGACACATAAGTATGAAGATGGAAAGTTTTTGAAGATAGAGTATTGGGTGCCAAGCCTCAATGTAAAGGATGGGATGGGACAAGTGGGAACAGATATCAGAGGTATGTACCAACAAGAAACAACAAAAAGAGGCAAGGTAGTTCAAAGGAACATTGGTAAAGGTTGGTTTAGAGGCATGAAAGTAATGACATTGACATGTTTTGGTCTAAGGGTAGATGGAAGACCACCCATAGATCTGATTCTAGAGGAGGCAAGATCAAATGTAAACAGAGTTCAGAGGGTAGAGTGTGCTACAAGTTTTCATCATCCAAACCAAGAAAAAGGATATGCAAGTCAGAGAGGCCATGTGAAGAGTAGGTTGGAGCAGGACAGGTCATTACTCATGTGACATGAGTCTTTTCTTGGTGGTGTGTATGGTGCAGGAGCACCAATCATTTCAATGCTTTCTTTTTAGTTGTTTCATGGAGAGTTGGGTCTAGGTGTTAGAGTTTAATTTTTTGAGTGTTTTGGGTTTGAATAAGGTCTAAGAAGACCATTCTTGATGTAAATGGTAACTTTGGTGTCTTATTTATCCATATTGTAAATGATGCCAAACATGTCAAGAAATTGTCAATGATGACAAAAGAGGTCTAGGTAGATGTAATGTTTCTTTTCAAGTGTAAGGTCATGTTTCAGGTTCAATAAGGTCTAAATAGACCATCACTAATGTTTTATATTTCTAGGAGGGTCAAATAGCAAAATAATGCAAAAGGAGCAAAAATGTTGTTAACAAGAATATGTAAAAAAGGTGTAATTTTGCACTCCAATGGTCATAAGGGGATTCAAAATTTAGTTAAAGGTTGTGTCAGTTGTATTGGGTGGATAAACCTTTAAAAAGGTGTGGAATCTCATTTATAATGGTTGGTTGGTGGTTTTTGAAGAAGAATCAACAAAGTTTCTCACTGTTTTTCTGAAAATTATTGTAATTCTCTTCATTTCCAGGCCTGTACGGAACATATAGCCACAAGGTGGTTAAAATTTTTCATTTTTTTCAATAGTGGCATGAATACACTATGATTTTCATTTGGTTTGGAAGAATCAAAGTGAATTTGGAGAATTTAATACTTGTTTTCTCAAAACAGGCCAGGTTTACCTTGTTTTAAGGGTTTGTAAGAAATTATGTTTCTTTGAGCCATTCCACCCATTTTCATCAACTGTAATCAATGGAATGGCATGTTAGAGTCTATTTAAGGTGTGAGCATGGTTTCTTGTTGAAGGAAATACAAATGGAGGCATTAGGATTGTTGCCCCTGTTGGTTTTGCGAGGAAAATGTATGAAAATGGAGGTTCTTGGCTAGGGTTTGGTAAAATCTTTAAGGGAAGTCATTTCTCATGAATCATTGAGCATGTGTAGGGATATTCCAAAGTTTTAGAATTGTTTTTGAGGTTTGATAAGGTGTGGAACATAGAGTTTCAATAAGCCCTAGGTTATATTGAGGAAAGTGAGGGTTTTGTGGATTGGAATGTTGCTAGTCCTATTTTGGCTAAAGAGTTGTGGATTTTGTGTTGTCTTAGGTAGGTGAGTTCTGCACCATCAAGATTTTTGTTTTGGGAAGTGTTTCAAAGGTGTTTCCTTTGTAAATTTTTCCTAATTGGCCTTGAAAATAGAGTGTTTTGCTTGATTGTTGAAAGTTGCTTCAAAAGACTAGTATTGAGATTAAGGCATGTTAGAGTTGACCCTAATGGGTATCTAGATTAGTCATTTGCTTGCAGAGTCATTTGGGAGAATTTTGAGAGAAGTTGGCAAAAGTGGATCTTCTATGCTACTAGATTGACAAGGTGAAAGATAGCAAAACAAGTTGGATTGGTTTTGTGAGAAAGGAGTTGATTTGAGACCATTTGAATTGTCAAAGAGGAGTGCTTTGGCCAACTAGGCTACATCATTGTCCCTAAGCCACTCAACTCTTCTACTATTAGCTTGACTAACCCACCCCTCTGATTGTCTACGAGGTGGTCTACATTATCTTCTTGATACTCCCTTCCAATTGAATTGACTATTGGATCCTCACACACCTCAATGAATTTCTTGGCATGCCCCATAATGCACTCACGTGTCGATCCATCACTACCCTAATACCATTCATACCCATTTTCTTTGTTAACCCTCATCTTCCCATTGCAATCCAATTTTCCATGGTCTTTAGATTTGAAAATGGGACAATTTTATTTGGTCCTCCCTTTACACTTTTTGTTTTTGAGTTCTCCCCTCCATATAAATTTCAATTTCCTAAGGAAGAACCTGATGTGGGGTTATCCCTAGGAATATTCTAGTATATGTGCCCAAGAATCTATCCTCATTGTCTTTCTCTACTGATATGAGCTTACCTATGCTTTCCCCAATTTCAACCAAAGTTTCATCATCCCAGAGCTTCGAGGGTAGGTTGTAAAGGTGAACTCATATCGGTTCCTCCTAGATTGTGTGTTTCTAGAGATCGAAATTTGGGTACCAATCAATCAAATGCATCCCAACATTGTTTAGGTAATGTGGGTTGTTGAGCATGGCTTTCCATTTATCCTCCTTGGAGGGGAATTCTACCAAGAAAAAATTGTTTGGAAATGCCCTACCTTGAACCCTAACTCCCCATTTTTCATTGCACCTATAATGTCATAAAATTTCACCTCTTACAATTTCACATACATTCTTGTATCTACTTTAGTTTCCACTCCCTTAGCATCTTGTGTAGGCTCATTTTAGCCCCTGCATCAGCCTTTTTCCCCTCTCAGGATGCTCAAGACCCCTTTTTAGTAGCTACCCTCTTTACATCAAACCTTGTGCTTTTCCCATTTGTGTCATTTTGTAGTGTGATGTTTCTGGACACTAGTGCACTATGCGGACATCTACACGTCGTGTGAGCATCTTGTGACATTTCAACAATCAAATGACCATTTTCGTGCATGTTTTCCACTTTCCATTTACTTTTGTCAATGGTACAGCTCGAGATGCCTTGTAACCGCCTAGGAAGCTTCCTTCCCCTCTTTAAAATTTATCTTTTCAATTCATTTGGCCTTCTAGCTTCTTCTTCATCTTGGCTTCTCTCTCAAATATTCTCCCATCTTTCTCTTTCTTACACAACCCTCTTGTTTGTTACAAAAGCCTTCTACAACTCTTTCAAGCTCTCACAACAATCTTTGCAACACTCTTGGCTCTTGCATCTCTATTGTTCTCTCCATTTGGCTTCCTTAAGCCTTGCAACTCTATCTCCCTCACCTTGTGCTTGAGAGCATCTTGGGATTTCACACATTCCCTATCTATTGCATCTCTACTTTGTGATACTGGTTCTCCTCCTCGAGCGGGGATTTCCTTTATTACTCTTGCATTCATTTCATTTCTCTCTATTCACTTTCTCTATCTATCTGGTTGTCTATGGAGGTGGAAACACCAAAATAGGGATTTGATTGAGGAAAACCCCTATACAGCCCCAACATTTTCTCCAGATCTTACGCATGCAAGTATTGAATACATTCATTTGCTGGAGGCTTCATTACTTGGGTTTTTGTGAGAAGTTTCTATCTCTTCTTCTCTTTACCTTTATCATTTATACTTTACCTTATTTCAGTTCTATTACATTCTGTCATTTCCCCGCATTCTGTAAGTTCTCAAAAATTTGATTGTTAGTGATCATTTAGCTGTTTTCTGTGATATTTTTTCTTTCTAGTCCATATGAGACACTAGTGCGCCCATTGGACACTAGCGTGCCACACTTTCATCTGTATGTCGCGCTTCCGTCCTTTGGCCGAGAGCTTGTCAGTTTGTCTAGAAAACCTTTGTGACTTGCTCTTTCAGATTTTAGAACTCTCGCTTTGTTTCTTGAGGTAGTTTAAGGTGGTTCACCCCTTGGAAATCTCTTGAGAATAAAGAGACTCATGAGTATAGAATCCCCCTTCTCTACAACACCACCCTCCCCCCCACTTAAGAAATACTCCTTTTTCCTTTAGTTTTTCTACTAAATTTTTGACTTGATCTTTATCCAAATTGATAGAATGTTTTGAATAGTTTAGGTGAGAGACCAATTAGATCTGAATATTAATGTGACAGTCCTTCCTTTGCTACCACCTTCTCCTTCCCTTTCCATGGCCTTCTTGTTCGATCCTTGCTTCCATATGTTTTATCATGCGAATTGACGAATGTGTCTGCCCTCAAATTCTTTTTTTTCCCAGAACCATCCATTCTAGCCATCCTCCACTCGCCTTTGGTTCTTACCACCCTGCCTATTGATGCTTGAGTTTTGAGAAAATTCCCTTCAATCCCATGTTACTTCCCAAAACCTTGGGGGCTAGTCACATGGGCTCATCCATAGAAGTGCAGCTTACTTGCCCAATCCCTTTTCCCATGGTTTGCTCCTCGATCATGACTCCACTTTTCATGATGTTCCCTACTTCTATATCCCAAGTGGCATTTATCCACCCACCTTTCTCCTTCTAAAACCCACTATGGAATATGCTCTCTTCCTCCTGCTCACCACTCCTCTGAAATTTCTCCATTCAATCAAGCTTCCATCTCAATGTCGCCCCAATCTCGCCCTCCTAAATCACTTGCATTTTTTCACTCCTCTTCGCTCATTTTTAACTATACTTTTTAGGCCTAAATATTTTCTTAGTGCTAATTTAAAAATTGATATTATATAAAATACTTAATAAAAAAAATTACTAGAAAATAAATATGCATTATACATTGGAGTTAGTGATATAATTCCAAGAAAATATGAAATTTTTTATTTTCAATGAATGTTGTGTGATATGAAAAATATGGCTCCATAAAAAAAAATAGAAAAAATGATTAAAAAATAAAAATTGAAATTGATTGAAATAATTCTATTTTTTT
Organism: Sequoia sempervirens; assembly: GCA_007258455.2. Lineage (NCBI taxonomy): Eukaryota > Viridiplantae > Streptophyta > Pinopsida > Cupressales > Cupressaceae > Sequoia > Sequoia sempervirens. The sequence continues at coordinate 764,631,831 of VDFB02193867.1, read as the reverse complement.
TAAATTATAACTTGAATCTATATAGAAAATTTTACAACTCAATAACTTATGCCATCATCAGATTCTTGACTATTTGTTCAATATAATTAACACAAATTAAAAAATGCTAAAAAAATGTTGATTTTGAGTATCTTGCTTAGATAAAAAAAAAGTGAGACACACTATTTTGGGATCACCCAAGGTGTGTTGAAGTATTTTATTTTTGGTACTCTTTAGAAAACTCATACCTTTTACCACATGTGAATTTGATTTAGTTTGTGTGAATATATTTTTGTATTTATTGATGTGCCTTAGTTTTTTATATATTTTTTTCATTGTTTTGGTGTGTGGCACCTTGTGGTGCTCATTTGTGGCTACAATGAATCATGCATGGTGGTATCTAAATGGTTTTAATTTTGGATTGATAGGAAGAGGATTGATTATAAATGTCATGATCCCTAATTCCATGATAAGGTCTTCTACCACAAGCTAGTACAAATATTTCATTGTCCTGACTTTATCTATCTTAATTTGATCTAAAATGTTCTTAGTTTGAATGGCGTAGATGATAGTATTATATTAAGGTCATAAATTAATCATGGAGGACTTTCTAGAGAAGTTGGAGTAAGTTATCCCTTTATTCTCAATTATTATCAAGTATTTGCAACATATTTTGTATCATATGATTTTATTGTGCAAGTTATTTCATTACAGTATTACATCTCTTTATGTGTCACATTGCACTACTTATCCACCTTGTTTATTCAAGGGAAATATCTCTATACCTTTTTTTCTTATTTCCTTTCATTTTTATTACAAATAACACATTATTATTTTAAATTTCTATGTGATGATACTCATTTTTTTCTACTTTATTTTGTATAATTTCAAGATTGATCAACCATTTCAAGAGAATAAGCATGAAGGAAAAATATCCATCCACATCAATGTGCGGGTAAAATGTAATATTAAAAATTCCATATTCATGTTATTTTCTCTTATGTTTTATGCTCGCTTTTATTAGATTAACCTTTTATGCAACAACAAGCATACCAATGAAACATTTTTAGCTAGGAGTAGGAACTAATTCTTAGGGATCAATTATGATCCTCAATTTACTGCTTTTCTATCCTATATCAAATCTATATCATGAAAGTGATCTAGATCATTTATAAACTTGCAAAAATTATCACTTTGTTGGTAAGTGTAAGATAATGGGTTCGTGATTTTCTCAAAAAGTGGATTTTTTTCTTTAAAATCAAAGTTTGCTATAGTTGGAGTAATAATTTGAAGCACTTATAAAAAATTAACATGGTGTAAAAACCTAAAATACAAGATTTTTTTCTAGTTTTCAAATATGTGATTTATTCTAATGAAAACTATACGATTTCATTTGTAATTGGTTTTAATTTGGTCTTTTTTTTTGTAAAAAGATCATTAGCCATATTATTAAATTCTATTTTTCTCTTACTATTAACATGGCATTCTACTTGTAAGTCTAAGGTTGAGGGTTGTGTTTCCAAACCTGAAAAAATAGAAAAACTATGAGGTTTAAATTTGAAATTTCATGGAGCACATACCTACTCCAAAACACGTACCCATTCTAAAAAAGAACAAATATATGGTGTAAATAGAAACAAGTAAACTGAAATGAGTATCCATTTTGAAAACCAAAATGGGTACAAATTCCATATGGGTAGGAGTTTAGGCTAGGACCTTGATCCTAAATGAGTACCCATTTTTATAAAGCCTATACCCATTCCTATTGGGATATTTTTTCCCCACAAGATATCTACTAAAAGTGGACTTAACTTCTTGCACTTACCCTTTTTTCAAATTTAAGTCTAAATCTGGGTCCAACTTCACCAATCCTTATCACAATTGTCTGATTCATGGTGGTATATTTAAAAGGCTAATCGTAGATCATTTTGGACATCATTCTAGATTTTATCATCTCCTAGTGTAATCATATAGTTATCATTTATTACTTTGATGTATTATCAAGGGAAAACTATCAGTATATTTTCACTATACAAGCATCTAGGGCATGTTGTATATTTGAGAGTATTAACATTTATCATTCATCTAGTTGTTGAATTGATATCCTTACATGATTTGACACAAGGGAGTAATTATCTTATCCAATAATAAATTAAAAGTTACAAGAATTGGTTCTTATGTGCGAAAAAATTGAGGATATTAAGGAAAGTGTAAAGTGACAATAATAAAACTAGTAGATTTCAAATCTATAGGCACAAGTCAAATAATTATAAGATAAAATCAATAATAAGTAAAGTGATCAAGAGTAATAGATAGAGAATTCACTTATTCAAAATCATTCATTTAAGCAATTACTAATATAGCTAGGCTTTTGGTGAATCATCATCTAACATTTTTCATATTTATCTAGCTAATTAGTTTTATTGTTTTATTAAATTCATAGGGCATTCATTTTAGTGTATTTGTTTATCATTCCCAACCCTTACTGTTGAACACCTAGAATATTGAGAGGGGGGGTGAATTTGTATTCCCTAAAATTCATTAACTTACAATGCATTTCACAACATCTCATTCAATGTGCAACAATGGAAAGAAACATTAAAAGCATGCATCACATCAATAAACACAAGAACACCAAATTTTACATGGAAAACCAAAAAAGGGAAAAACCAGGGTGAGGATTAGCTTGCAATATATTATAACCAATTACAATGTTTGATACAGAAAGGTGGACTCATTGTCCAAGGACTCACTATCCAAAAGAGAATGGCTTATTGTTGGTGGCTCACTGTCAAAGGGGTCACTTCCTAGAATAGAAAGAGATAGAAGAAAGGGTGGCTTATTTCCACTGATGAACTCCTAACAATGCATGTATGACATATGTTGAAGATACAATTCCATCAGAAAAATGACTTAACACACTTCATACTTCACCACAACTATGATTCACACTTTTCTCTGCACCAAATCTCACACACACACTCTACACACTATATCCACCACCTTCACACAATGAATTAACCTTGTATATATACCACAATCATCCAAAACATTAATTAGGTCATCCTAATTAGATGTATCATGCACCACATAACCTATTGGCCCAAAACATCAACACACACGCCTTATAGGAAGAACCAAAATGTGTACACCAAAATAGGATGGCATGACCCATAATCACTCCTATAAATCCACTCCTTACATATCTCAATTCCACATGACCCCAAAACCTTTAGGTCTACACAATATAACAAAACTAGTGAAGTAACAATGAATGAACCAATTGTTCACTCACAACTAGACATGTGGACCACCACAACACTTACTACTTGGAATGTACACACTTTTGAAGTTTGCAAACACTTCCACAAATCTACATAACATAATATCCATCTGCAATGGAATGTGAGGCATTCCAATATACACTCTGTACCACTAACTCTGTCACAACTTAGTCGATACTCTGTCAATAGTATCTTCAAATGTAGAAGAAAAACAACCATAAAAATTTGGATCTAAACATGTTCAACATGCACAATGAACACCTCAAAATCACATGATAAAATTCTACATAGTGGAGCAATGTGGACCACAAAACTAGTTCATTGTAACACAAAAACTACACTTGGGACTTAAGCAATTATCTAAACCATTTGATCTTCTCTTGACCAACTCTTTTGCATATATACAATGGTTTGACATCAATTACAACACCATAACAACACCATATTCCATACTCTCAACAATCTCCTCAATGAAAAACAAACTTCTAACAATCTCCCCCTTTGTCATTGATGGCAACACACCTAGCCAAAACTAATCTCCCTTTGACATCAAGGGTAAAAGGGTACCAAAAACATATTGCTTTAATTTTCTCTACTCCCCCTTATAAATATATTTACTTCAATGTAACTTCCCCTAACAATGTTATCCATTACCAAAATAATAAATACTTATACTGCAACATCATCAAATACTTCTACATATGTACATTACAATCAAGAAAACTATCTATGCAAAGAAAAAATGTACAAATTAACTTGAGGAGGGTAAACTACCTTGATTAGAAACCTTCAATTTTTCAAGGTGTGCCTCCCAATCCTTCTTGGAAAAGGAAATCAAACTACATAAGGAGGTCTTCTCCTTCATCCAGAGAACTGGGCACCGAATTATTTTGTAACACCTTTTCAACATCAACTAAAACTCCAGTTAGAGATGTAATCCTTGCACTTGCCAAGTCTCTAAACTAACTATACTACACAATGATTTTATCTTTTTGTTCTTGCAATTGGAATAATTGTCCATGTAGATTCTTTATTGCTATCCTTGTCCCAACATGTGCATCACTTATCAAATCATAAACACTAGAGGCCTGAGTGATTTGTGACTCTATTGATTCCATTTGGTCCTTTATGCTCCTTGTAGAATTAGGACATTTTAAAGATAATTGGAATATAACTTTAGCTTCTTCACACAATTTTGAATATCTTTTAAGTTTCCTTGCAACTTACCATGTGTAACATTGCATTTATCAAATATTTTAGTCAATATCTTACCATTGGCCCTTCTTTGTCATTTCTTTTTCTAGCTTTTCTTCCAAGCCGGTAGAATATTCCTTGAAGGAATCAAGTAATAGCCTCAATTGTTGCACACCAAACAAATAATTATCAACATTTTCTACGAGGAAACTATCTTGTAGCACTTTTATTGCTTCATCAATCATTTCTACACTCTTTTGGTGTGTCTGGAGTATCCCCTTCCTTGCAGAGGCATGAAAGACATCACCAAGCTATAATTTATGCAGAGGAGACATTTTTTCCATATCTACTTGTCCTTGCTGCATAGGAATCTATAATAATTGTGCAGATACCACCAGTTGGAAATATAGCTACATATTCAGTAGAATTTTCAATGAATCTCCAGAAGCTCCAGAGGATTCACCAACTATTTGAGCACTTTCTTCTTCTTTCTCACTCTTTTCCTTCTCTTTGTTGTCAGAGCATTCTTTTGTATTCTTTTCTTCTTCAATAAGCCTCTCATTATTCAGAGGAGGTAAGTTTTCATCCTTCTATGCCTCAGAATTCTCCAAGATAACTTTTTCTTTCTACTCCATATCTAGAGGGAGAAAATTATGTTTTGTTTGAGCTTTCTCCTTCTTTGGGATACTCTACATATCATCATTCTTCTCCTCAACAACATTTTCCATTTTAGGAGGGGAGTTATCAATTAACACATCTTCCTACCCAAGCTTATTAGTCATCTCTTCATCCAAAGGGATGTTGTCTATCATCGTTTTTTCTTATCCTCCCTTAGTCTTAGTCACATGCTTAGATTTCTCATTAATAGGTTCATTGACTTATAGAACAATTGTATCATACTAAAAAATTTATTCATTGTCCAGAGACATTCCCAATTCTTTTGCTAGATCTAAAACTTTCTACAGTCTCATTTTTTAGCCTTTCAATGTCCTCTTTGTCTTTTCTCACCAGAGTGTTAATTCTTTGTTTTTTTTTTAATTTTATATTGTACAGTTTAGAGAATTTGTGCTTGTCCTCAACTATAAGAGAAGAACCAATCTTCTCCAAGGAAAATTCCTTTATCTTCACATCTTCTTCAATAGCTTCTTTCCTTCTTGCAATTAAGACATTTTTTAAGTCATCAGGTAATTGATCCTAAATCTTATCTAGATCGGTGTTAAAATTTACCATGTAATTAACTATGGCTTCTTAAATGGTTTCCTTGCCTTCATCATTAGAATCCAAATACATTTTAGTTGTCTCTTCCAAGAGACCAAATTATGAAATACTATTAAACAAAGCATCAAATTTCAAAGGGCTTTGTTCCCTTACTAGAGGGGTATTTTCTTTCTTCTTCCCTTTTCCATTAGGATATTTCTCTCCTCTTGACTTCTTTTCTCTTCTTTGAATCTTGAAAGCTTTATTTTCTCTTTCCACTTCTTCTTCCCTCTTAGTATCAACAATATAACCTTTTATTCTTTTGACACTAGTCTCTTCCAGGGAGGCTTGAGACTTCTTCTTCCAAATCAATTGAGGTCCTTCCTATTCTTCTTCTTCTTCATGCTTGCAATTGATGTATTTCTCCCTTGTTAGATTTAATTGTATTCTCCTCTTAGGAGCCTCTTGCCACTCAAGAACACTGGATATAACCTTCTTCTTTGAACTCTCTACAAATTTAGTTTTGGAGGACTTCAAAATAGTAGGAGAATGGGTAGAGGTCCTAGCTGAACTTCTTGTGCTAGGATTAGCTTGTGGAGCCACAAACGGGGCTTTTATTTTCTCTGCAGAACCCTTTGGTGAACCAAAAATCTCCTCCAATTGTGCCTTCATCTTTTCAACATTTTTCTTTATCTCATTTTCTTTCTGTTGCAAGTGCACTTCACTAGATTTCTCTACATAAGTTTCAAATCTATCCATAGATGGATCTATTGGTTTTCTTAACATAATCTCTAGTAGACTGGTAAGCTCTTCTACTATAACCTCATATCCCAACTCTGGGATCCAAACAGTTCTAGGTTCAACTTCTTTCATAATGCAGTTATCTCTACTAACCATGAAAGTGATATCATTTTTTATACTTCTCAACAACTTTTGCTAGTATCCTCTCTCTTTCTTGTATTTTTCCTTGAAATGACTTAAAGAAACCCCACAACATGGATTTTTGGGTCTCCAAGTCTCCTAACCTTCTTACATGATCTCTAATCTAAATAGAAATAGGAATATTTTCCAACCACATAATGTTCTTTGTACCAAGAACTTCTCTAAGAAAGTAGAATAATAAGCATACAACTAGGGTACCATACTGGAAGGGGTACTAAGATTCCTTGGTTTTCTAAAGATTCTCCATCAAATTTTGTCTCAGGAGTTTGCACAGATCAATATCCATACCTTCCTTCACCATCTAGTGAGTAGTAAAAATGGAAGTAGGTGACACAAAGTTCTTTATATTTGTGTAATAGATCTTATATACAATCATCATCAATGCATACTTAACTGTTATATCATCAATGTCCTTCACCATTAGGGTACACTTGTCAAATTTCACACCAGTGAGCTTCATTACCATTTCATTCTTCACAACCTTCATTATTAGAATGGATCCATTTGAGCATAACCCTATAATCGCCTTTATTGTGTGATTGTTAATCATATGTGGCATATCCAGCCACATGAACTTATCATGAATTTGGTTGAGCACATACTTTACCCTCTCATCCTCATGGTATACATTTGGAAAGTTGTTCCATACATCCAACTTCTTCTCTATCAAACTTCCAAACTCAGGTTTCAATTCAAAATCATCTCTTGTCAATTCATTTAGCCAATATTATACAATCTTCATATGATCATATTCTTCAATTTTTGTGTGAATGTATATTTGCACATCCTCTGTGTGCATCACACCATATGTAACCCTAAAAAATGTTCATTTTGTATCTATTTCCATGGACTTAAATGGATGTTTCTTGAACTTAGGTCTCAGTTGTTCCAATACATCAACCACTTGTGGATTAAACATTTTGAATCACTTATGAAACTAGGGTTAAGCAAAAAATTGTAAATAGATTTAGAATTTTTTGTTGATTAGGGTTTCACACAATGCACCAAATGCTTTAAATCACCTTTGATCTACTTCTTTACTTCAAATACTTGATTGCAAATGAATTTTAATTGTGAAAAATGAAAAATAAACCTTTTTTGGTGACCTAATTTGTATTGAATGTTGTATATAAAGTTAGGTCAAAAATCTGATAGACGCGCTTTGTGTTGACACAATCACCTTCAATCACTCCAAAAATCTTCACAATAAGATATTTCATTCCGGAGATCTCATCAATAGATTAAGCATGTCATCCAAAATCTATACCAGTATGCTAAAGGCATCAACATCACATCCTTAATGGTGGTGGCTTAAGGATTTTCAGTTAAAACTCCCCCTGAGCCAAAGCTCTTCATCTAGTTTCTAGAGGGAACATTTGCACCAAGAGCTAGCACAGACTCATTCTTCACTTCATTCTCATCCTTTTTCTTCCAGATCTTATTCATTTCCTTCATCTCGACTAGATCCACTTTATTTACCAAATCAACCTTCTTTTGTGAAATAGAGGGTTTCTTGTTTTTGCAATGCTTAGCAATGTGTCTTGATTTGTTGCAATTGTGACATATGCCACCTTTTTAAACAAGCTTACTTCTTTCCATTATAGATCTGCATTCAAAAATCTTATGCTTAAATCCATTGCATGTATAATAGTAGCCATTTAAAGATTGAAACATGATGCCATTATTATAGCCACTCATCATCTAATTTATGCATTTACTAGCTTTATGACCAAATCTATTGCATGTAAAACACTGATTGGGAAATGATTGAACATTTTGATTCATTCTACTTCTATAGTCTATAGATTTATGTCCAAATTTATTGTAGGAATAAAAGTAACCATTAAAAGATGAATACCTTTATGAATTAGGTTGTCTGATACGAGGCCTTTTCAATTATTTCTTATAGTTTTAGACCTATTTGAAAAAAAAAATCTTGTCATTCTTCTTTTCACCATTGTTTGGAGTTTGATTTAACTTTGAACTTTCTCCTTTCTCAAATCCTAAACCTTCTTTCTCCATAGAACCCTTCTGATTTGCAATCATCTCACCAAGCAATGTGGAGCTCTTCTTGAACTTGTCCTCTTGATCCTTTGCTTTCTCCATATATGATCTTAAAGTTACAATCTCTTATTCAAGCTTTGAACATTCTTTAGATTTATCTTTTAGTTTGGAATTCAAGTAGTCTTCAACTCTTTTTCCTTCTTCAACTTGCACTTTCAAACTAGTGATTATGTCATTTGATTGTTTGAGCTGCTCATTTGTTTCCTTGATTTTTTCTGTAGATTTATTGAGTTTCTCTCTCAACTTCCTGATATACTCATCTGCATCATTAATATCCTTTTTCAAATCTCTATTCTCAGCTTCTAATTTATCCAAATCATCAAGGGATGATTTGAGTTGTCCTTACATATCAACTTCACAATCTTCTTCAATAAACGCTTCAAGGATAATCTCTTCTAGAGGAATAGGATACTTCCTTGTAGCCATGTGTTCAACCTCCAAGATCTACCTCAGTGATCAAGCCAATTGAAGGAGCCAAGCTTTGATACCAATTTTTGAATACCTAGAATACTGAGAGGGGGGGTGAATCAATATTCCTTAAAATTCATTAACTTAAAATGCATTTCATAACATCTCATTCAATGTGTAGTAATGGAAAGAAACATTAAAAGCATGCATCACATCAATAGACACAAGAACACCAGATTTTATGTGGAAAATCCAAAAAGAGAAAAACCATGGTGAGGATTAGCTCACAATATATTATAACTAGTTACAATGTTTCATACAGAAACGTGGATTCATTGTCCAAAAAGAGAATGGCTCACTGTCGGTGGCTCACTACCAAGGGCTCACTTCCTAGAATAGAAATAGATAGAAGAAAGGGTGACTCACTACCAATGATGAATTGCTAACAATGCATCTAACATATGCTAAAGATACAATTCCACTGAAGCTCATAAAATTGACTTAACACACTCCATACTTCACCACAACTATGATTTGCACTTCTCTCTGCATCAGATATCACACACACACACACTGTGCACATTATATCCACCACCTTTTCACAATGAAATAACCTTGTATATATACCACAACCATCCAAAATATTAATTAGGTTGGCCTAATTAGATGTACAGTGTACCACATAACCAGTCGGCCCAAAACATCAACACACATGCCTTGCAGAAAGAACCAAAATGTGTACACCACCAAAATAGGTCAGCTTGACCCATAATCAATCCTATAAACCTGCTCCTTACATATCTCAACTTTGCATGACCCCAAAACCTTTAGGTCAACACCATATGACAAAACTAGTGAAGTAACAATGAATGAACCAACCGTTCACTCACAACTCAACATGCGGAGCACCACAACACTTGCCACTTGGAATGTACACACTTCTAACATATGTAAACACTTCCAAAAATCCGCAAAACACAATATTCATTTGTGGTTTAATGAGAAGCATTCCAACATACACTCTACACCACTAACTCTGTCACAACTTAGCTGATACTTTGTCAACAATATCTTCAACTGCAAAAGACAAACAACCATGCAACTTTGGATCTAAACACGTTCAACATGCACAATGAACACCTCAAAATTGCATGAATTTTTTTTGCATAGCGGAGTAGTGTGAACCACAAAACTGGTTCATTGTAACAAAGAAATTGTACTTGGGACTTAGGCAATTATCCACACGACTTGGTCTTCTCCAGAAAAACTCTTCTGCATCTATACAATTGGTTGACATCAATGACAACACCATAACAACACCATATTCCATACTCAACAATCTCCTCAATGAAAAACAAACTTCCAACACTTACATCTAGGGTAGATCTGAATATTGATGTTACGCATTTATTTACCCTAGGTTTATCTAAAAGAGACTATTTTTTTTTTTTTTTAATTTTTATCTAATAATTATAGATCATGAAAGTACATGCTTCACTCTTTCATCCTCTTGTCTTATGCTTACTTTAGCCTTATCCTAAGTCATGTGTTATTTTAGTAATTAATCTATTTGTGTACATAAGTTGTCTTAAAACTTAAAACCAACCCTCTATTAGTGTATTTTAGCTTCCATCTATCCTTATAATATCTCATTTAACCATTTAAACATCCTAGAATAGATCGTAGGTGCAATTCTATCTCCTAAAAAAAATGTTTGTGATCTCATCCCTCAAACTTAAACATGTTTCCACATAATCTTAAGCCAAATCATTCACCAAATTTAACCATTGTTTGTTGGATTGCACACGAAAAAATTTGAATTATGCACCTAGGATGTCATATTTAAAGATAATCTCTAAGGCACTAGTTATGATGGACCATGAAATGAAAAATTATATGGAGATCATTACAACATCAAAATCATTCATTGACATTACTAAATTAGAAATTCTACATTGAATGTGACTTTTATTTCTTCAATCTTATAGAAGCAAGAAAGGGTTTTGATTCAAAGTTAAGGAATTTTCATATTTCAACCTTCTCATATCATAGATGTGAAGGTGTTCATTAACATCATATTGGTCTAGGAAGAAAGTATAATTAAAGGTTCATCAATGTCGAACATTTACAATCATCCCAAATAGTCAAAGCATAGGGTTCAATCTGAAACTCAATTACATCAACCAAATTTAAACTCAACAAGACTGATTGAAATAGCTAAACACACTCCACTTCTCTTACTTTTAGTTATCAATTCCATGTTTTAAACAAATTTAATTAAGGTTAACTAATTAAACTAATTATATCTTAATTCAAATTAGATTAGACCAATTTTTAAAATAATTTGTATGAAGTGTTTTGTTTAAGTTGTATTCCTAAATAAATTTTTGGAGATAATTATAGCACACAATTGTATTAAGAACTTTCTTATCATAATCTTTCCATTAGTATGGTTAAGACTCACACTTGTTTTGTTGGTATATGGTGACTAATCATGCTATACTATACACCCCGACATGTATCCTTGTCAGGGTCCGAGGCTGGGTCGGGCCCCAGGTAGGGGTTCGGGGGCAGCAGCCCTTAAGAAAAATTTTCCTCCTACTTTTTCGCGTCATCACCGAAAAAGGAAAAAATCAACGAAAAAAGAAAAATCCAACTTTGTAGAATCCAAATCTAGAAGCTTCTAAGCTTGTTAAAAAGGGGTTCAGATGGGTGTTACAATATAATGAAAAACGCGATTATTCGCAAGATTGTAATAGGTTTTTGCACTGGATAATAAAATCATTGGATGGCTGTGGTTTGGTGGATGTAGCTCGAATTGGGTAAACCACATTAAATTCTCCATGCTATAATTTATTCTGTGTGTTTTTAGTTTCTTTGTTTATTACTTAAATCTGCATTTAATTGTTAGATATTTGCCTTTCTAACCCTAACATGTTTATTGAAAACTATTGAAATTATAATAAAAAATATATCAAAAAGTTATGAGAAACAAAAGTATAAACTTAAGAGTGAACAAGCATTAACATACATAAAATATCTTCATCTCTTATTTAGCAAGGCAACATAATTGATTCACTGTCAATATGTTCATCTATGCGTCAACATCATAAGGAAGCAACTATTCTCCATATAGAATGTACCCATAGACATCAAATACACATGTATGGTCCTCTCGTCTTTTAAAAAATACTTAAAATAATTTTGACGTGTGTATACAAATAAACTAGAATTCAAACTTATGACCTACAATTTGTTAGTGTACATATCAATCGTATTGCATAGATAGTGATAATACTCAATACAAAATAAACAATATTTTAAGTTTGATTTCCATACCATATATAATATAATGCATATATAATGAAAGCTTTAACATAATCACTCAAATAATAATTTTATTTCTACTAGCAATTATTTACAAAGATTTCACCATTACCACCTAAAGTGACATGAAAAATGTATTATTTACAAAGATTTCACCATTACCACCTAAAGTGACATGAAAAATGTGTGTTAAATACATTGAGAGCACTTCTTTATAGAAAGCAAAAGTTGGTCCCTTCTCAATAATTATGATGACGTTTCTTAGAATTTGATTGATTTGATCGAAAGATTTATTAAATTTTAAAAAATTTAATATTGAAGTTATTCACATCAACTTAAAATATTCTCTTATAATTAGATTCTTCAAAACTATATTATTATAAGGCAAAGGATAGTATAGAAATAATATCTAATTAGTTATTTGGTGTGGTGTTTATCAATTTTTAATGTAATAAATTTAATATAGATATTCTAATATTTTTATAATTAAAATATTTACGTTAGTTTTAATATAATAAAATATTTTTAATTAGTAAATGTAAGACAAGGGTTCATTATGATAAAATAATAAATTAATGTTATATTTAATTAATGGAATATAGACTAAAATAAGTAAACTCAAAAGAAGAGAATTTTTTTTTTTAAAGAAGTCTTTCATATAAAAAAATTGAAATCAAACTACTACATTGACAACATCACATTAACATGATTCTTAATATACACAAAACATCTATTTTAAATATAAATATATACATATTTTTCAATTTTCTATTTTAAAATTATATGTATATTAGAATAGACATCTTAAATACATCAGCTAAAAGATGTTGAGAGATATTAATATTGTGACATTAACTCGAGATTGGTCTCTATTAACATCATTTAGATAATTGTAGTTAAGATATTTATACTAGTTTATTAGATTTTTATATAAATATATAATTAGACATAATGAATGTTTGACGTGTGAAAGACCAAAAAAATATAATAATGAGTTTTTGTTATCCACTTACTCCATTTTAATCCTCTTTGTTGACATTACAATGATGCCTATTAGTATAATGAGGCTTAAATTCATCTCACATTTTTTATTTGAAATTTAAAAAATGAAGTTAAATTTATAAATTAAGCTAATGGGAGTTTGAGATGTGGTGTTGTCATAATTTATGGATATTAGTAATAATGAATTTCAAAAAATTGAAATCACCTTTATGAATAAGAATAATGTGAATTTGAATTATAGTAACTTCAAAATCAATGAATTGTCATAATGATGAATGTTATGTCACGACATTTAATTTTTGTGATGTAAATTTTGGTAATGTGAATTATAGTAAGATGAATTACTTTGATTAATATGAAAAAATAGCATTCATATTTTACATTAAATTTAAACTCATTGAAGTTTATTTTATGTCTTGTTTATTCTTTTTTTATTTAATTGGGATCTAGGAGTACTTGAATTATTCTATGAAATATAAAAAATATAATTTTTTAGTATTTTTGCATTCCTATAATTTGCATTTTTAAGGACCCTCGTTAAAGTAGATACTTAAATAATTTTTCTACTTTTCTTTTAATTTTGTAGCAAATATGTCATTATCTGGTTATCCATCTCAACTTCCAAGGAGGATATATATGTATATATATATATGTGTGTATATATATATATATATATATATATATATATATATCTATATATATATATATATATGTATATATATATATATATATATATATGTATATATATATATATGTATATATATATATGTATATGTATATATGTATATATATATGTATATATGTATATATATATATGTATATATATATATGTATATATATATATGTATATATGTATGTATGTATATATGTATATATATGTATATATGTATATATATATGTATGTATATATATATGTATATACATATATGTATATATATATACAGACATATATATATATATGTATGTATATATATATATATATATATATATATATTACATACACTATATATATATATATATATCATATATATATATATATAGAATATTTTTATTTCTAAGAAGAAAAATAATCACAATTACATATAGGCCATTTCCATGTCAATAAATTTTGTCTTTGATATTTCTCATGATTGTTAACTTGGCCTGCCAAAATAGCTTAACCTAGGATCCAATCTATTCACCCATCAAGTTAAAAACTCCTCAATAGTGCCCCTAGACATCACCTTGACAATTTTGTATTTCAAAGAAGACAACGAAAAAGTGAATCTTCAAGTAGATATTATGTCAAATCATTCTCATGACAAATTAATTTTGTAGCAATCAATATTGAATCATAAACATTTTAAAAAAAAATAGATTGATGAGGGCTACACCGCCCAAACCCACAAAACACAACAATAGATACCAACACAAAAGATGTGAAACAAAAATTAACCCACTTTCAATTATCTTCAGAAAGTGAAATTACAAATTCAAACTTACATGCTACAACCTCACGGGCTTGATTCATTACAACAAAATCAACTCGAAAGAAAAAACTATTATTCAGAGCCACAATCTGCACTAATGGAGCCACCTTCTACAACCCCTTCATATCCCTTTTTATTTTACCCACTAACCACCCTAGAATGTTCTAAAAAGTGCAAGTTTCCCTTTTGTTTTGGTGCCAAAAGTCTCGTCATTTGATTTCTGGCCTAGGAAGAAATTTTAATGAAATTCATTTTTTAGAGGGGCAACTTTTCGGGGCCATAACTTTTGATTTGGGTGTCTGATTTGCTATTATTACATATCGTTGGAAAGCTCTCAAAGATATCTACAACGCATGATTCCACCATAGGTCAGTTCATCCACTTTTCGAGTTGTTTTGGGGCCTCTAAAGTTTAATATTTGAATTTGAAGCTGCATTGGAGAAATTTCTTGGGACATAAACTTTAATTTCTCCCAAACCGTTCAAGGTATTGAGGTGATTCTTTCATGATCGGAAATATTTTTCAGCTCTGCTCCTTCAGGTAAATTTTTAGGTCCATACGAGTCCATTTAGGATGACTTACTAAAAATAGTAAGTGACTATTTTTCACTGTTTTTGACTTCTGACTATCTTATACCCCTTAAGTGTCATCATGGGACTAAAAAAACTAAAGAAAATAAAGAATTTTTTTTTTTGGGTGATGCAAGATTGCCCTACACTATTGGATGCTCCTGCATCATAGATTCTAATAGAGTCATTACACCAAGATTATTATTTTTTATAAAATGGTAAACTATTCTTGTATTACTTTAGCATCATTCTTCCATCATTAGTTCTAGAGAAAAGAACCCATATCCATCACATTTACTTTTCATGTAATTACTACTATTATCAATCCCAAATTTATTTTTAGGATGAATTATTTCTTAATTGATTGATTTATCTATTTACCTTAGATAACTTGTGTAATTTTTTTTTATTCTCCTATATTTTTGGTGAACTTGACATTTCTACACTCCTATAGTTTGACCATAAGGTTTTACTTCATTACCTATTAGGGTTGTAAAATTTGATTTTATTATAATTGTATTTTAGATATACCTAGGGTTTGGATCCATCTTTTTTGCATATTCTTATCATATTTTGGTTAGGCTTTGAGCATACATATCATTATACTCATTTGGTCTCATAGACCCACCCTTGGATAATCCATCTTCGTGGATTTTTCATAAGTAATTTTCCTTGGTTGATATATATGCATATTTTTTAACATATTTTTATCTTTTGACACATGAGATATTTCCATCCTTGATACTCTCATGAAATGTATTCTATGGATGAGGATGCATTTCTATGAAGGTGTTATTTATCATGTATTATATTTTTCCTCCTTCATTGAGATAGTTAGTTCCTATATTTTCCTTTAGATATACTTATTTCACTTATCCATGAGTTTCATATCAAAATATTATTTCACCTATGGCATATTCTAGTGATGAACCTACTAAGTGATATTTACAATATGACATGGAGATTTTTAAGATCACATGTTCCTATTTTTCAATTAATTATTATACCATTTTATGAAACTCTTCTTATATATCATGATAACCATGTATCCATAGACTTGTATGCTTTCATTGAATAAAATTTATTAAGTATCATGATTATTTTTATAAATCTCATGTTAGCTCTATCAATATGTATGATAGTCTTCCACATAGTGATATCGTACATTATGATAACATACAACTTGATGTTAGTTCATTAGATCCTTGTGTAGATACTATTAAAATCCATTTTCTTATCATACATTACATGTGATGAAATCATGATTCTTAGTGTGGAGTTATTACATGATATTTATGATGGTACTTAAATTCCCCCTTTACATGTTAAATAATTCTTGAGCTTGATAGTTATAAGTTCCTAGACATGATTATATTTAATTGATTAGTGAATTTAGAATTCATTTGAGTGGTAAAGAATCACATTGGTTCTTTTCATCATTTTTTATTTACACTTATTTTATGTTCTTTTTTTTTTTTTTAAAGGTGCAATGCACCCATAATATTAGGGGTAAACGCTTTTTTTTACCGGAGCTATGAACCGGATACAACAAACCACAAGAAACAACCAAACCCGCGAGCACAAAGGCCCAGCGAAGGCACAAAGCCTGCGAGCACTTTGACCCAGTGAAGGTTTGAACCCTGGTGGCCGTCACTACAACCAAGCGACTTGACCACCGAACCACGCCCTTATCAGCACTTATTTTATGTTCTTGAAAAACACTTATATATCTTATTTTTTTAAATTATTACCTAAAGGGATAGTATGTATCTAGAGATATCCTCTCATGATTTATATTTTGATGATTCCTCATGTACTATTCATGTGGTATATGCACATTCTTTTCATGTTAGTATCTATTCTATTGGAAATAATTCTACTTTTGATGACAAACCTAATTCACAAGATTATAACATAGTTGGGCATACACATCAAAAGCTATCTAGAGGCCAAAATTTTACATTACAACAACCTACTTTACTCCCTAATGTACCTAATCTTCCTCCTAATATTACATTTAAAACTAAAACTCTAAAGTAGTAGGATATCATTGATCAAATCAAACCACACAAGTTAAAATATATTTTTGGGATCTAGTGTGCACTTCACCATTATATAAGGAGGTCATGAAAAAATATTTAGAAAATATCTAATTAAAATTTTCATCTCATATATTATGATATCATTGATTGAATATATTGGAAACAAGGATTATCATGTTATTTAACTTGATAATATAGAGATTCAACATCTATTATCTTTATAATTTTTTTAGTGAGAGTTCTATTGGGTCCTTGGTCCTTAAAATTTTGATTTCATAATGAATCAATACCAATCTAGCAAACGAATTATATTCTTATCTCTACTTGATTAGGATGCCTAGATGAATATCTTTTTATTAATTTCTCCTAATTTTTATTGGAGATAAAAGTCCAATCCTCCCCTAGTAAAATTTATAATTTGAATCACTTTGAGAACATATGTGTTGCAAGGTATCACCCTTGGTCTCCTTGGCATGGGCCAACGCAATGCTTAGGCTTCGTTATATGGCCTTCGGTGGATCTTGGATCTTGTATAAATCTAGCAGTTGTATCAAGCATTAACAGGTCAATCTTTTGGTGCAACGACAACCACCTTTGCAACAATTGGTATCAGAGCCGAGGTCAAAGGTTCGAACCCCTCACTTGCACTGGGGGGATTGTTGCAAGGTGTTGCCCTTGGTCTCCTCGACATGGGCCAGTGTGGTGCTTGGGCTTCGTGACATGGTTTAACCACCTCTTGTGGATCTTGGATCTTGTATAAATCTAGTGGTTGTATCAGGCATTAGCAAGTCGATATTTTGGTGCAACGGTAGTTTCCTTTGCAACAATATGAATCTATGCTACTATCCACCAAGAATTTTATTCAAATAGAGAGTGTATCCAAGGATCCATTTAATATTTTTGGAAAAGGCTAACTTATAACCTCCATGGAAACACTAAAAATGGATGAAGAAAAGTCATCCTTTGAAGGAGCCTTCTTCGAGTATTTTGTAATAGGATTTGTAGGGACCCCATGGAAGGTGTCTCTAGCCACTGAAGACGCCTTAAGATACTAACAAGGGAGATGTGAATCATCTTTAAAAACGTAGCTAGTTATATGTTGGGGTTAAACATCATGCCACTCGAAGAAGCTCAGATATAAAAATTATTATTGAAATTGAAGCATGCAACTACAACATAGCATATTCTATAGCACTTGTGTTACTTTAAAGAAATAAGTTTATAATACAAATATTTCCTTGACAACAAGTGATATTTTTTTCTTTCAACATTATGTCTACCAAAAGATCTTTTAAGGTATCCAACTCAACCTAGATATGGTAAAACATTGTAAAGGACCAATTAGAAGTCACTCTTTCAATTGATAAGATTATCCCAATTGAATCCCATATCATCTCCAAGCACAATTCAATACAATACTAGAGAGGGGAGGGGACTTTGACAACTTAATCCATATCAACATAACCTAAATATTGTTCAACAAGTTAAAATTAAGAAACCTAGGTTTCATAAGAAGTTAATGTTTATCACAAAACCAAGTTTGATTTTTAAGAATGAAGTATCTACCCCCAAATGATTCAAACTCATTGATAAAAAAATGGCACACGATATCATTTCTAAGATACTCTCCATGTGTAGCCACCAACTACATGACATCCATTTATGCATTTTTGGTACATTGGACCATTCATAGTTAAATTGGCATCTAATTGAATTTTTTTATAAATAAATATTATTTATCATAAATCCATCCTTAAGAACTAAAAGAAGGGAAATTTCTTATAAATAAACATTATCTATCATAAATCCATCCTTAAGAACTAAAATAAGGGAAATTTAGAGAATTTCAAGGGTTTTAAAATATCCTTCCCTTTAACCTTCTTACCCTTAACACATAAAATTCCATCACCAAACATAGAAGCCCTAAATATTATACCCACAACTACGGAAGTGAAGGATTTTTTAGATATTTTTTTATAAATATATTGGTCTCTATTTTGGATGCTACACCATTTAAAGCCTTTCTTCCAAATCTATTACCATAAAAAGAGGGAAAGGATTAGCACTAGAAAGTGGAAAACTAATGAACTCATTATATGGCCTAAATTCCTAACACCCTATTGTACATTTTAGGGTACCTTTATGGAATTAAAGAATACGATTATACTCAAATCTACCCCATTCAATGGAAAAAAATTATCCTTTTCTTCATCCTTGATACATACTTGGTGATAGCCAAAGAAACCATCAATGAAGTTAGAAAATTCCCTAGAAGTTCGAAACTTCCCTACTTATGACTCCTTTTAACATCTTTTATAACATGTGGGGAAGGAATTTATGACATGCGCCTTATTAAGGGAGAAATAATAATGTAAGTACTATTGTGGCCATCATTTTTATAGATATCACCATTAATATGATCTAGTCATATTCATCAAGAGGGAAGATGGCACCAACTAGAAATATGTTTTAAATCACATCTTTTACTTTTATGTGAAGGTTGGGATTTAATCTATAAGGTTATTTGTTGGTGAATTTTAAGCCTCATTTTAAGTTGTATATACATTTTTCCTAGGGATGGGTGCAATCTCTTCATCTCATAATATCCATAAGGGAATAGATTCTCATATTTACCTAGTAAATGTATAACTTGTATATGAGAGAATCTTCACCCCAATAGTTACCAATTGTTGTCATTATTGGTACATCCTCTATCCCAATATTTAATTTCATGGGTTTTAATATCTTGTTGTAGTAGAGGCCTTTCCCAATCTATGCATCTTTGGATAGCCACTCACCTTTGATATTGGGGACTTAGAAGTTGTGTAGAACATAAATATTAGGGGTTAGTTCCTCCTATGACATTGTGGCTTCTAAAATGTATTTTTTAAAATAATGATTGACCTTGAGGGGTAGTTGTTAAATTTAGTCTCCAATACATCACCTAATAATTTATCAAGTGTAGAAATAAATGTAAGATACTCATAAAATAGTGTCTTTTAAAAAATATCAAGGGCCTAAACAATACTTGAAGTAGGGTTGAATAACCTATAGGATGTAATAAATTGACCTTGATATTATCCCAAGAGTTAATTTCCTAGCATAATTCCTTGTATTCATACCAATATATAATGAGACTACCTATGGTACCAACAAACTTATAGACCCATAGATGTGGGGGGTATTAGAGATGAGAGATCCCCAAATGGATTCTTATGTGGCTATATTGGAATTGGCAGAACTTCATCTACTATAGTGGATATTATTATAGGTGCAAAGTTTGATGAAGTGGTAAAGAAACATATCATAGAATACAACCCAATTTTGAATAGAATATTGGTACACTATCTACCACTAAATAAAAAATAATTAAAACATGAAAGAGGTGGAAATAAGGAAACCAAGTTCACCAAGAAAGAGTTAGTGCACATGAATTTTGGTTTGAACTAGGCTAGTGGTGAGAAGGGGTTTTTTAGGACCCAACTAATTTTTCATCTTGGATTTTGATGCTTGGTAAAGGATTAGGCTTGGAGGGTACACAACAAGAAGGTTGGTAGCCACTTGGAAACTACTTTCATATGAGCTTGTAGTCACTTACCAACTATCATTCTAACTATACACCAAAGCTATCTTTGAATGTATTATCCTCATGAATATTTTCATTGAAATGGGTTTAGATAGTACTATATATCCCTACACTATGATGTGGTAAATATCCTCTAGATATTATCTTTAGCATGGACAAATTAGGAATAAATGAGTGTATTATAATGTGTTTGTCTCTATTTTATCCTTATTATAATATTTCATTATGTAGTGTTGAAACTACACATCAAATTTTTCTTATAAGTAGAACTTACTCAAAAGCATGGGGTACCTTTGCACATCTACCACTTTAATGACCTTGAAGTCTACATGGATCTTTACCCCTTCAATGTTAACTTATACATCATGTAATAAGTTGATAAATAATTCTATGGTATTGTCAGTCATATAGAGGGAATGGGGTGATGCCCATAGTGTAGGGTGTCCCATAGCATCCCATGTATCCTTAGTTAGCATGCTAACCTCTATGTTTATGTGGGTGGTATGGGACCAAAATTTTCACATGTATCTTGTTGATGCACATTCATCTTCTTCTCATCTATGTGTACTCCTCTACATGAGAACCTACACTAGCTTCTTAGGGGTAGCATAAGAGTAATATTTCCTAGTCATTTGGGTATATTTATGGTAATATTCGAAGTGTTTAAAGAGTGATGCATACTCCTCTAATTTTTGGTCTTGGTCGTAGTATCCGAAGAAGAGGAACATAGTACACTTATTTGAAGTGTGTCCAATTTCTCCATAAGTCTATCAAGAGATGAATCAACCAAAACCACAACTACAACCTCTTAAGTAATCAATTCATCTACAAACTCTTCCTTGGTGTCATGGGTAGTGGTACTTTTTTAATGTGATTACATAGTGGTGGTAATTTTTTTCTTAACATGTGATTTGTGCAATTTGTGCACAACATGATACAAATTGTTGTTGTGGATTGTGATATAAGATACATTGTACTAATATTTGATACCAACTAATTTTATCTTTTAAAAGAAACATAAAGTTGAATATTTGAATGATATTCCTAGTAGATATCACATTCAAGAATGCACAAAATAAAATTGAAAGGAGTAATTCACATAGCTTAATCTCTCACCATTGAAAAATAAATTTGTGTGTCCTTTGTTCTAGAATCTAGTGCACCATAGGCCTCTCTTTCCTTCTATTTGACCAATGAGTTGTTCCATATATGAATCCATATGACAATATTTTCCTCTTATAATGAAATTATACAATAATTAGATGGATCCCTAATGCTTCCAGATGTAGTGTGATTTATAATGCTTCCTTCTAGGTAGGGTAATTTTTGTTGCACTAGATCCAGCTAGATTTATTCGATTAGGTTACCAATAAACTACTCCTAGATAAAATTACTACTATATTTTATTGGATCTTAGAAACAAATTTTACCTTTATATATACTCACCAATTTGATGATCTGTTTCCTTAAGAGTGACAATGTTCCTTTGGGACATTTTGAAGTAATCGATTTTTTCAAGAAATTTATTTTTAAGGTCTAAGATTATAATTTATTCTATCAAGATCACAAAGTGAGTACCAACCTTGTGCAAATCTAATTAGTGTAGTTGTAATGCACCACATATTATGAGTTTTTTTTTACATTTTTTGGCACACCAAGCAGTATTACATGCCTTCCAATATTTTAGTTTCCTCATCATTGGTGAATGGATTAACAGTGGTGAGTGTGGGATTACAAGTTGTGATAGGATTTTGTATATTATTTTTTTAAAAATAGGTGAAACTATTACAATAAAAAATTATGTGTATGCAAATCTAGAATTAATATCTTAAAAGTAGATTACCCAGTAAAGATTAAATATAGAAGTATAAACCAGCAATAAGAATTAAAGTAACAAACCATAATAACACATGCTTACATGGAAAAACCATTTTGGGAAAAAAAATATAAGAGAAAGAGGGAAAGTGTGTATTGATCTTCAATGAAAAAGATATAGTATCAACACACTTCACTCTACAATCTTGCAATATTCTAGCAACAC
>VDFB02193867.1:764510027-764608627 GCA_007258455.2 Sequoia sempervirens | reverse complement strand
TATATATATATATATAGATATATATATATATATATATATATATATATATATACACACATATATATATATACATATATATCCTCCTTGGAAGTTGAGATGGATAACCAGATAATGACATATTTGCTACAAAATTAAAAGAAAAGTAGAAAAATTATTTAAGTATCTACTTTAACGAGGGTCCTTAAAAATGCAAATTATAGGAATGCAAAAATACTAAAAAATTATATTTTTTATATTTCATAGAATAATTCAAGTACTCCTAGATCCCAATTAAATAAAAAAAGAATAAACAAGACATAAAATAAACTTCAATGAGTTTAAATTTAATGTAAAATATGAACGCTATTTTTTTCATATTAATCAAAGTAATTCATCTTACTATAATTCACATTACCATAATTTACATCACAAAAATTAAATGTTGTGACATAACATTCATCATTATGACAATTCATTGATTTTGAAGTTACTATAATTCAAATTCACATTATTCTTATTCATAAAGGTGATTTCAATTTTTTGAAATTCATTATTACTAATATCCATAAATTATGACAACACCACATCTCAAACTTCCATTAGCTTAATTTATAAATTTAACTTCATTTTTTAAATTTCAAATAAAAAATGTGAGATGAATTTAAGCCTCATTATACTAATAGGCATCATTGTAATGTCAACAAAGAGGATTAAAATGGAGTAAGTGGATAACAAAAACTCATTATTATATTTTTTTGGTCTTTCACACGTCAAACATTCATTATGTCTAATTATATATTTATATAAAAATCTAATAAACTAGTATAAATATCTTAACTACAATTATCTAAATGATGTTAATAGATACCAATCTCGAGTTAATGCCACAATATTAATATCTCTCAACATCTTTTAGCTAATGTATTTAAGATGTCTATTCTAGTATACATATAATTTTAAAATAGAAAATAGAAAAATATGTATATATTTATATTTAAAATAGATGTTTTGTGTATATTAAGAATCATGTTAATGTGATGTTGTCAATGTAGTAGTTTGATTTCAATTTTTTTATATGAAAGACTTCTTTAAAAAAAAGAATTCTCTTCTTTTGAGTTTACTTATTTTAGTCTATATTCCATTAATTAAATATAACATTAATTTATTATTTTATCATTTTTATAATAAGAATGTACCCTTGTCTTACATTTACTAATTAAAAATATTTTATTATATTAAAACTAACGTAAATATTTTAATTATAAAAATATTAGAATATCTATATTAAATTTATTACATAAAAATTGATAAACACCACACCAAATAACTAATTAGATATTATTTCTATACTATCCTTTGCCTTATAATAATATAGTTTTGAAGAATCTAATTATAAGAGAATATTTTAAGTTGATGTGAATAACTTCAATATTGAATTTTTTTAAATTTAATAAATCTTTCGATCAAATTCTAAGAAACGTCATCATCATAATTATTGAGAAGGGACCAACTTTTGTTTTCTATAAAGAAGTGCTCTCAATGTATTTAACACACATTTTTTCATGTCACTTTAGGTGGTAATGGTGAAATCTTTGTAAATAATTGCTAGTAGAAATAACATTATTATTTAAGTGATTATGTTAAAGCTTTCATTATATATGCATTATATTATATATGGTATGGAAATCGAACTTAAAATATTGTTTATTTTGTATTGAGTATTATCACTATCTATGCAATACGATTGATATGTACACTAACAAATTGTAGGTCATAAGTTTGAATTCTAGTTTATTTGTATACACACGTTAATTTTGACGTATTTTTTAAAAGACGAGAGGACCATACATGTGTATTTGATGTCTGTGGGTACATTCTATATGGAGAATAGTTGCTTCCTTATGATGTTGACGCATAGATGAACATATTGACATTGAATCAATTATGTTGCCTTGCTAAAGAAGAGATGAAGATATTTTATGTATGTTAATGCTTGTTCACTCTTAAGTTTATACTTTTGTTTCTCATAACTTTTTGATATATTTTTTATTATAATTTCAATAGTTTTCAATAAACATGTTAGGGTTAGAAAGGCAAATATCTAACAATTAAATGCAGATTTAAGTAATAAACAAAGAAACTAAAAACACACAGAATAAATTATAGCACAGAGAATTTAACGTGGTTCACCCAATTCGGGCTACATCCACCAAACCGCAACCATCCAATGATTTTATTATCCAGTGCAAAAACCTATTACAATCTTGCAAATAATCGCGTTTTTCATTATATTGTAACACCCATCCGAACCCCTTTTTAACAAGTTTAGAAGCTTCCAGATTTGGGTTCTACAAAGTTGGATTTTTCTTTTTTCGTTGATTTTTCCTTTTTCGGTGATGATGCAAAAAAGTAGGAGGAAATTTTTTCTCAAGGGCTGCCGCCCCCAAACACCTGCCCGGGGCTCGACCCAGCCCTGGACCCTGACAAAGATACATGTTGGGGTGTACAGTATAGCATGATCAGTCACCATATACCAACAAAACAAGTGTGAGTCTTAACCATACTAATGGAAAGATTATGATAAGAAAGTTCTTAATACAATTGTGTGCTATAATTATCTCCAAAAATTTATTTAGGAATACAACTTAAACAAAACACTTCATACAAATTATTTTAAAAATTGGTCTAATCTAATTTGAATTACGATATAATTAGTTTAATCAATTAACCTTAATTAAATTTGTTTAAAACATGGAATTGATAACTAAAAGTAAGAGAGGTAGAGTGTGTTTAGCTATTTCAATCAGTCTTGTTGAGTTTAAATTTGGTTGATGTAATTGAGTTTCAGATTGAACCCTATGCTTTGACTATTTGGGATGAAATCATTTGCAATCCAATCCACCTACCATGATTGCAAATTATAGGCATGATGATCTTCTCCATGATTGTAAATTTTCGACATTGATGAACCTTTAATTATACTTTCTTCCTAGACCAATGTGATGTTAATGAACACCTTCACATCTATGATATGAGAGGGTTGAAATATGAAAATTCCTTAACTTTGAATCAAAATCCTTTCTTGCTTCTATAAGATTGAAGAAATAAAAATCACATTCAATGTAGAATTTCTAATTTAGTAATGTCAATGAATGATTTTGATATTGTAATGATCTCCATATAATTTTTCATTTCATGGTCCATCATAACTAGTGCCTTAGAGATTATCTTTAAATATGACATCCTAGGTGCATAATTCAAATATTGTCGTGTGCAATCCAACAAACAATGGTTAAATTTGGTGAATGATTTGGCTTAAGATTATGTGGAAACATGTTTAAGTTTGAGGGATGAGATCACAAACATTTTTTTTTAGGAGATAGAATTGCACCTACGATCTATTCTAGGATGTTTAAATGGTTAAATGAGATATTATAAGGATAGATGGAAGCTAAAATACACTAATAGAAGGTTGGTTTTAAGTTTTAAGACAACTTATGTACACAAATAGATTAATTACTAAAATAACACATGACTTAGGATAAGGCTAAAGTAAGCATAAGACAAGAGGATGAAAGAGTGAAGCATGTACTTTCATGATCTATAATTATTAGATAAAAGTTAATAAGAAAAGAAAAATTAGTCTCTTTTAGATAAACCATGGGTAAATAAATGCATAACATCAATATTTAGATCTACCCTAGATGTAAGTGTTGGAAGTTTGTTTGTCATTGAGGAAATTGTTAAGAGTATGGAATATGGTGTTGTTATGGTGTTGTCATTGATGTCAACCCATTGTATAGATGTAGAAGAGTTGGCCTGGAGAAGACCAAGTCGTTTGGATAATTTCCTAAGTCCCAAGTGCAATTTATTTGTTACAATGAACCAGTTTTGTGGTTCACACTACTTTGCTATGCAAACTTTTGTCATGCATTTTTGAGGTGTTCATTGTGCATGTTGAACTGTTTAGATCCAAAGTTGCATGGTTGTTTGTCTTTTGCAGTTGATGATTTTGTTGACAAAGTATCAGCTAAGTTGTGACAGAGTTAGTGGTGTAGAGTGTATGTTGGAATGCTTCTCATTAAACCACAAATGAATATTGTGTTATGCGGATTTTTGGAAGTGTTTACATATGTTAGAAGTGTGTACATTCCAAGTGGCAAGTGTTGTGGTGCTCCATGTGTTGAGTTGTGAGTGACCAGTTGGTTCATTCATTGTTACTTCACTAGTTTTGTCATATGGTGTCGACCTAAAGATTTTGGGGTCATGCAAAGTTGAGATATGTAAGGAGCAGGTTTATAGGATTGATTATGGGTCAAGCCAACCTATTTTGGTGGTGTACACATTTTGGTTCTTTTTGCAAGGCATGTGTGTTGATGTTTTGGGTTGAAAAGTTATGTGGTACACTATACATCTAATTAGGCCAACCTAATTAATATTTTGGATGGTTGTGGTATATATACAAGGTTATTTCATTGTGCAAAGGCGGTGGATATAATGTGCATAGTGTGTGTGCGTGTGATATCTGGTGCAGAGATAAGTGAAAATCATAGTTGCGGTGAAGTATGAAGTGTGTTAAGTCAATTTTTTGAGCTTCAGTGGAACTGTATCTTTAGCATATGTTAGATGCATTGTTAGAAATTCATCATTGGTAGTGAGTCACCCTTTCTTCTATCTATTTCTATTCTAGGAAGTGAGCCCTTGGTAGTGAGCCACCGACAATGAGCCATTCTCTTTTTGGACAGTGAATCCACGTTTCTGTATGAAACATTGTAACTAGTTATAATATATTGTGAGCTAATCCTCACCATGGTTTTTCTCTTTTTGGATTTTCCATGTAAAATCTAGTGTTCTTGTGTCTATTGATGTGATGCATGCTTTTAATGTTTCTTTCCATTACTGCACATTGAATGAGATGTTATGAAATGCATTTTAAGTTAATGAATTTCAGGGAATATTGATTCACCCCCCCTCTCAGTATTCTAGGTATTCAACAATTGGTATCAAAGCTTGGTTCCTTCAATTGGCTTGATCATTGAGGTAGATCTTGGAGGTTGAACACATGGCTACAAGGAAGTATCCTATTCCTCTAGAAGAGATTATCTCTGAAGTGTTTATTGAAGAAGATTGTGAAGTTGATATGTAAGGACAACTCAAATCATCCCTTGATGATTTGGATAAATTAGAAGTTGAGAATAGAGATTTGAAAAAGGATATTAATGATGCAGATGAGTATATCAGGAAGTTGAGAGAGAAACTCAATAAATCTACAAAAAAAATCAAGGAAACAAATGAGCAGCTCAAATAATCAAATGAGATAATCACTAGTTTGAAAGTGCAAGTTGAAGACGGAAAAAGAGTTGAAGACTACTTGAATTCCAAACTAAAAGATAAATCTAAAGAATGTTCAAAGCTTGAATAAGAGATTGTAACTTTAAGATCATATCTAGAGAAAGCAAAGAATCAAGAGGTCAAGTTCAAGAAGAGCTCCACATTGCTTGGTGAGATGATTGCAAATCATAAGGGTTCTATGGAGAAAGAAGGTTTAGGATTTGAGAAAGGAGAAAGCTCAAAGTTAAATCAAACTCCAAAGAATGGTGAAAAGAAGAATGACAAGAAAAAAAAATTCAAACAAGTCTGAAACTATAAGAAATGATTGAAAAGGCCTCGTATCAGACAACCTAATTCATAAAGGTATTCATATTTTAATGGTTACTTTTATTCCTACAATAAATTTGGACATAAATCTATAGACTGTAGAAGTAGAATGATTCAAAATGTTCAATCATTTCCTAGTTAGTGTTTTACATGCAATAGATTTGGTCATAAAGCTAGTAAATGCAGAAATCAGATGATGAGTGGTTATAATAATGGAATCATGTTTCAATCTTTCAATGGCTACTATTATACATGTAATGGATTTGAGCATAAGAGTTTTGAATTTAGATCTATAATGGAAAGAAGTAAGCTTGTTTAAAAAGGTGGCATATGTCACAATTGAAACAAATCAAGACACATTGCTAAGCATTGCAAAAACAAGAAACCCTTTGTTTCACAAAAGAAGGTTGATTTGGTAAATAAAGTGGATCCAGTCGAGATGAAGGAAATGAATAAGATCTGGAAGAAAAAGGATGAGAATGAAGTGAAGAATGAGTATGTGCTAGCTCTTGGTGCAGATGTTCCCTCCATAAACTAGATGAAGAGCTTTGGCTCAGCGGGTGTTTTAACTAAAAATCCTTAAGCACGACCATTAAGGATGTGATGCTGATGCTTTTAGCACATTGGTACAGATTTTGGATGACATGGTTAATCTATTGATGAGATCTCCAAAATGAAATATCTTATTGTGAAGATTTGCAAAGTGATTGAAGGTGATTGTGTCAAGACAAAGAAGGTCTATTAGATTTTTGACCTAACTTTATATACAACATTCAATACAAATTAGGTCACCAAAAAAGGTTTATTTTTCATTTTTCACAATTAAAAGTCAATTGTGATCAAGTATTTGAAGTAAAGAAGTAGATCAAAGGTGATTTAAAGCATTTGGTGCATTGTGTGAAACCCTAATCAACAAAGAATTCTAAATCTATTTACAATTTTTTTCTTAACCCTAGTTTCATAAGTGATTCAAAATGTTTAATCCACAAGTGGTTGATGTATTGGAACGACTGAGACCTAAGTTCAAGAAACATCCATTTAAGTCCATGGAAACAGATACAAAAGGCATATTTTTGAGGTTTACATATGGTGTGATGCACACAGAGGATGTGAAAATATACATTCACACAAAAATTGAAGAATATGATCATATAAAGATCTTATAATATTGGCTAAATGAATTGACAACAGATGATTTTGAACTGAAACCTAAATTTGGAAGTTTGATAGAGAAGAATTTGGATGTATGGAACAACTTTCCAAATGTCTACCATGAGGATGGGAGGGTAAAGTATGTGCTCAACCAAATTCATGATAAGTTCATGTGGTTGGATATGCCACATATGATTAACAATCACACAATAAAGGTGGTTATAGGGTTATGCTCAAATGGATCCATTCTGATAATGAAGGTTGTAAAGAATGAAATGGTAATGAAGCTGACTGGTGTGAAATTTGACAAGTGTACCCTAATGGTGAAGGAAATTAATGATAAAATAGTTAAGTATGCATTTATGATGATTGTATATAAGATCTATTATACAAATATAGAGAGCTTTGTGTTGGCTACTTCCATTCTTACTACTCACTAGATGGTGAAGGAAGGTATGGATATTGATTTGTGCAAACTCATGAGACAAAATTTGATGGAGAATCTTTAGAAAACCAAGGAATCTTAGTACCCCTTCTGGTATGGTACCCTAGTTGTATGCTTATGGTTCTACTTTCTTAGAGAAGTTCTCGGTACAAAGAACATTATGTGGTTGGAAAATATTCCTATTTCTATTTAGATTAGAGATCATGTAAGAAGGTTAGGAGACTTGGAGACCCAAAAATCCATGTTGTAGGGTTTCTTTAAGTCATTTCAAGGAAAAATACAAGAAAGAGAGAGGATACTAGCAAAAGTTGTTGAGAAGTATAAAAATGATATCACTTTCATGGTTAGTAGAGATAATTGCATTATAAAAGAAGTTGAACCTAGAACTGTTTGGATCCTAGAGCTGGGATATGAGGTTATAGTAAAATAGCTTACCAGTCTGGCAAAGATTATGTTAAGAAAGCCAATAGATCCATCTATGGATAGATTTGAAACTTATGTAGAGAAATCTAGTGAAGTGCACTTGCAACATAAAGAAAATGAGATAAAGAAAAATGTTGAAAAGATGAAGGCATAGTTGTAGGAGATTGTTGGTTCACCAAAGGGTTTTGCAGAGAAAATAAAAGCCCCGTTTGTGGCTCCACAAGCTAATCCTAGCACAATAATTTCAGCTAGGACCTCTACCCCTTCTCCTACTATTTTGAAGTCCTCCAAAACTAAATTTGTAGAGTTCAAAGAAGAAGGTTACATCCAGTGTTCCTGAGTAGCAAGAGGCTCCTAAGAGGAGAATAAAATTAAAGGAAACAAGGGAGAAATACATCAATTGAAAGCATGAAGAAGAAGAAGAATATGAAGGACCTCAATTGATCTGTAAGAAGAAGTCTCAAGCCTCCCTAGAAGAGACTAGTGCCAAAAGAATAAAATTTGATTTTGTTGATACTAAGAGGGAAGAAGAAGTGGAAAGAGAAAATAAAGCTTTCAAGATTCAAAGAAGAGAAAAGAAGTCAGGAGGAGAGAAATACCCTAATGGAAAGGGAAAGAAGAAAGAAAATACACCTCTAGTAAGGGAACAAAGCCCTTTGAAATTTGATGCTTTCTTTAATAGTATTTCAGAATTTGGTCTACTAAAATGTATCTGGATTCTAATGATGAAGGCAAGAAAACCATTGAAGAAGCCATAGTTAATTACATGGTAAATTTTAACACCAATCTAGATAATATTTAGGATCAATTGCCTGATGACTTAAAAAATGTCTTAATTGCAAGAAGGCAAGATTCTATTGAAGAAGATGTGAAGATAAAGGAATTTTCCTTGGAGAAGATTGGTTCTTCTCTTATAGTTGAGGACAAGCACAAATTCTCTAAACTGTATAGTATAAAATTAAAAAAAAAACAAAGATTTAACACTTTGATGAGAAAAGACAAAGAGGACATTGAAAGGCTAAAAAATGAGACAGTGTAGAAAGTTGTAGATCTAGCAAAAGAATTGGGAATGTCTTTAGACAATGAATAGAAATTGTAGTATGATACAACTATTTTATAAGTCAATGAACCTATTAATGATCAATCTAAGCATGTGATTGCGCCTAAGGGAGGACAAGAAAACATGATGATAGACAACATCCCTTTGGATGAAGAGATGACTAATAAGCTTAGGTAGGAAGATGTGTTAATTTATAACTCCCCTCCTAACATGGAAAATGTTGTTGAGGAGAAGAATGATGATATGTAGAGTATCCCAGAGAAGGAGAAAGCTCAAACAAAAAATAATTTTGTCCCTCTAGATATGGAGTAAAAAGAAAAAGTTATCTTGGAGAAGTTTGAGGCATAGAAGGATGAAAACTTACCTCCTCTAAATAATGAGAAGCTTACTGAAGAAGAAAAGAATACAAAAGAATGCTCTGACAACAAAGAGAAGGAAAAGAGTGAGAAAGAAGAAGAAAGTGCTCAAATAGTCGGTGAATCCTCTGGAGCTTCTAGAGATTCATTGAAAAGTCTATTGGATATGTAGCTATAGTTCCAATTGGTGGTATCTGCATAGTTATTATAGATTCCTATGCAACAAGGACAAGTAGATATGGAAAAAATGTCTCCTCTGCATAAATTACAGCTTGGTGATGTCTTTCATGCCTCTGCAAGGAAGGGGATACTCCAGATACACCAAAATAGTGTAGAAATGATTGATGAAGCAATAAAAGTGCTACAAGATAGTTTCCCCATAGCAAATGTTGAAAATTATCTATTTGGTGTGCAACAATTGAGGCTATTACTTGATTCCTTCAAGGAATATTCTACCGGCTTGGTAAGATATTGACTGAAATATCTAATAAATGCAATGTTACACATGGTAAGTTGCAAGGAAACTTAAAAGATATTCAAAATTGTGTGAAGAAGCTAAAGTTATATTCCAATCATCTTTAAAATGGCCTAATTCTATAAGGAGCATAAAGGACCAAATGGAATCATTAGAGTCACAAATTACTCAGGCCTCTGGTGTTTATGATTTGATAAGTGATGCATATGGTGGGACAGGGATAGCAATAGAGAATCTACATGGACAATTATTCCAATTGCAAGAACAAAAAGATAAAATCATTGTGTAGTATAGTTAGTTTAGAGACTTGGTAAGTGCAAGGATTACATCTCTAATTGGAGTTTTAGCTGATGTTGAAAAGGTGTTGCAAAATAATTTGGTGCCCAATTCTCTGGATGAAGGAGAAGACCTCCTTATGTAGTTTGATTGCCTTTTCCAAGAAGGATTGGGAGATAGGAAAGAAGGATTGGGAGGCACACCTTGAAAAATTGAAGGTTTATAATCAAGGTAGTTTACCCTCCTCAAGTTAAT
Source organism: Sequoia sempervirens (assembly GCA_007258455.2). Classification (NCBI taxonomy): domain Eukaryota; kingdom Viridiplantae; phylum Streptophyta; class Pinopsida; order Cupressales; family Cupressaceae; genus Sequoia; species Sequoia sempervirens. The sequence continues at coordinate 764,598,548 of VDFB02193867.1, read as the reverse complement.
TTATACATTTTTTCTTTGTATAGATAGTTTTCTTGATTGTAATGTACATATGCAGAAGTATTTGATGATGTTGCAGTATAAGTATTCATCATTTTGGTAATGGATAACATTGTTAGGGGAAGTTACATTGATTTCAATATTTTTATAAGGGGGAGTAGAGAAAATTAAAGAAATATGTTTTTGGTACCCTTTTACCCTTGATGTCAAAGGGGGACTAGTTTTGGCTAGGTGTGTTGCCATCAATGACAAAGGGGGAGATTGTTGGAAGTTTGTTTTTCATTGAGGAGATTGTTGAGAGTATGGAATATGGTGTTGTTATGGTGTTGTAATTGATGTCAAACCATTGTATAGATGTAGAAGAGTTGGTCAAGAGAAGATCAAGTGGTTTGGATATTTGCTTAAGTCCCAAGTGTAGTTTTTGTGTTATAGTGAACTAGTTTTGTAGTCCACATTGCTCCACTATGTATAATTTTATCATGTGATTTTGAGGTGTTCATTATGCATGTTGAAAATGTTCAAATCCAAATTTTTATGGTTGTTTGTCTTCTACATTTGAAGATACTATTGATAGAGTATCGACTAAGTTGTGATAGAGTTAGTGGTACAAAGTGTATATTGGAATGCCTCACATTCCACTACGGATGGATATTGTGTTATGTAGATTTGTGGAAGTGTTTGCAAATTTCAAAAGTGTGTACATTCCAAGTAGCAAGTTTTGTGGTGGTCCGCGTGTCGAGTTGTGAGTGAAAAATTGGTTCATTCATTGTTACTTCACTAGTTTTGTTATATTGTGTAGACCTAAAGGTTTTGGGGTCATGTGGAATTGAGATATGTAAGGAGTGGATTTATAGGAGTGATTATGGGTCATGCTATCCTATTTTGGTGATGTACACATTTTGGTTCTTTTTGTAAGGTGTGTGTGTTGATGTTTTGGGCCAATAGGTTATGTGGTGCACGATACATCTAATTAGGATGACCTAATTAATGTTTTGGATGATTGTGGTATATATACAAGGTTAATTCATTGTGTGAAGGTGGTGGATATAGTGTGTAGAGTGTACATGTGAGATTTGGTGCAGAGAGAAGTGTGAATCATAGTTGTGGTGAAGTATGAAGTGTGTTAAGTCATTTTTCTGAGCTTCAGTGGAATTGTATCTTCAACATATGTCATACATGCATTGTTAGGATTTCATCATTAGAAATGAGCCACCCTTTCTTCTATCTCTTTCTATTCTAGGCAGTGATCCCTTTGACAGTGAGCCACCGACAATAAGCCATTCTCTTTTGGACAATGAGTCCTTGGATAATGAGTCCACCTTTCTGTATCAAACATTGTAATTGGTTATAATATATTGCGAGCTAATCCTCACCCTAGTTTTTCCCTTTTTTGGTTTTCCATGTAAAATCTGGTGTTCTTGTGTTTATTGATGTGATGCATGCTTTTAATGTTTCTTTCTATTGTTGTACATTGAATATGAGATGTTGTGAAATGCATTGTAAGTTAATGAATTTTAGGGAATACTAATTCACCCCCCCTCTCAGTATTCTGGGTGTTCAATAGTAAGGGTTGGGAATGGTAAAGAAATACACTAAAATGAATGCCCTATGAATTTAATAAAACAATAAAACTAATTAGCTAGATAAATATGAAAAATGTTAGATGATGATTCACCAAAAGCCTAGCTATATTAGTAATTGCTTAAATGAATGATTTTGAATAAGTGAATTCTCTATCTATTACTCTTGATCACTTTACTTATTATTGATTTTATCTTATAATTATTTGACTTGTGCCTATAGATTTGAAATCTACTAGTTTTATTATTGTCACTTTACGCTTGCCTTAATATCCTCAATTTGTTCCCACATAAGAACCAATTCTTTAACTTTTAATTTATATTTGGATAAGATAATTACTCCCTTGTGTCAAATCATGTAAGGATATCAATTCAACAACTAGATGAATGATAAGTGTTAATACTCTCAAATATACAACATGCCCTAGATGCTTGTATAATGAAAATATATTGATAGTTTTCCCTTGATAATACATCAAAGTAATAAATGATAACTATATGATTACACTAGGAGATGATCAAATCTAGAATGATGTCCAAAATGATCTACGATTAGCCTTTTAAATACATCACCATGAATTGGAAAATTGTGATAACAATTGGTGAAGTTGGACCTAGATTTAGACTTAAATTTGAAAAAAGGGTAGGTGCAAGAAGTTGAGTCCACTTTTAGTAGACATCTTGTGGGGAAAAAAATCCCAATAGGAATGGGTATACACTTTATAAAAATGGGTACTCATTTAGGATCAAGGTCCTAGCCTAAACTCCTACCCATATGGAATGCATACCCATTTTGGTTTTCAAAATGGATACTCATTTCAGTTTACTTGATTCTATTTACACCATATATTTGTTCTTTTTTAGAATGGGTACGTGTTTTGGAGTAGGTATGTGCTCCATGAAATTTCAAATTTAAACCTCATAGTTTTTCTATTTTTTCAGGTTTGGAAACACAACCCTCAATCTTAGACTTACAAGTAGAATGCCATGTTAATAGTAAGAGAAAAATGGAATTTAATAATATGGCTAATGATCTTTTTACAAAAAAAATAGACCAAATTAAAACCAATTACAAATGAAATCATATAGTTTTGATTAGAATAAATCACATATTTGAAAACTAGAAAAAAATCTTGTATTTTAGGTTTTTACACCATGTTAATATTTTATAAGTGCTTCAAATTATTACTCCAACTATGGAAAACTTTGATTTTAAAGAAAAAAATCCACTTTTTGAGAAAATCACGAACCCATTATCTTTCACTTACCAACAAAGTGATAATTTTTGCAAGTTTATAAATGATCTAGATCACTTTCATGATATAGATTTTGATATAGGATAGAAAATGAGTAAATTGAGGACCATAATTGATCCCTAAGAATTAGTTACTACTCCTAGCTAAAAATGTGTCATTGGTATGCTTGTTGTTGCATAAAAGGTTAATCTAATAAAAGCGAGCATAAAACATAAGAGAAAATACCATGAATATGGAATTTTTAATATTACATTTTACCCGCACATTGATGTGGATGGAAATTTGTCCTTCATGCTTATTCTCTTGAAATGGTTGATCAATCTTGAAATTATACAAAATAAAGTAAAAAAAAATGAGTATCATCACATAGAAATTTAAAATAATAATGTGTTATTTGTAATAAAAATGAAAGGAAATAAAAAAAAGGTATAGAGATATTTCCCTTGAATAAACAAGGTGGATAAGTAGTACAATGTGACACATAAAGAGATGTAATAATGTAATGAAATAACTTGCACAATAGAATCATATGATAGAAAATATGTTGCAAATACTTGATAATAATTGAGAATGAAGGGATAACTTACTCCAAATTCTCTAGAAAGTCCTCCATGACTAATTTATGACCTTAATAGAATACTATCATCTATGCCATTCAAACTAAGAACATTTTAGATCAAACTAAGATAGATAAAGTCAAGACAATGAAATATGTGTACTAGCTTGTGGTAGAAGACCTTATCATGGAATTAGGGATCATGACATTTAGAATCAATCCGCTTCCTATCAATCCAAAAGTAAAAGCATTTAGATACCACCATGCATGATTCATTGTAGCCAAAAATGAGCAACACAAGGTGCCACACACCAAAACAATGAAAAAAATATATAAAAAAACTAAGGCACGTCAATAAATACAAAAATATATTCACACAAACTAAATCAAAGTCACATGCTGTAAAAGGTATGAGTTTTCTAAAGAGTACCAAAAATAAAATACTTCAACACACCTTGGGTGATCCCAAAATAGCGTGTCTCACTTTTTTTATCTAAGCAAGATACTCAAAATCAACATTTTTTTAGCATTTTTTAATTTGTGTTAATTATATTGAACAAATAGTCAAGAATCTGATGATGGCATAAGTTATTGAGTTGTTAAATTTTCTATATAGATTCAAGTTATAATTTAAAAAAATAAAAAATTATTTCAATCAGTTTCAATTTTTATTTTCCAATCATTTTTTCTATTATTTTTTATGGAGCCATATTTTTCATATCACACAACATTCATTGAAAATAAAAAATTTCATATTTTCTTGGAATTAGATCACTAATTCCAATGTATAGTGCATATATATTTTCTAGTAATTTTTTTATTAAGTATTTTATATAATATTAATTTTTAAATTATCACTAAGAAAATATTTAGGCCTAAAAAGTATAGTTAAAAATGAGCAAAGAGGAGTGAAAAAATGCAAGTGATTTAGGAGGGCAAGATTGTGGCAACATTGAGATGGAAGCTTGACTGAATGGAGAAATGGCAGAGGAGTGGTGGGCAGGAGGAAGAGAGCATATTCCACAGTGGGTTTTAGAAGGAGAAAGGTGGGTGGATAAATACCACTTGGGATACAGAAGTAGGGAACATCATGAAAAATGGAGTCATGATCAAGGAGCGAACCATGGGAAAAGGGATTGGGCAAGTGAGCCTGCACTTCCATGGATGAGCCCATGTGACTAGCCCCAAAGGTTTTGGGAAGTAACATGGGATCGAAGGGAATTTTCCCGACACTCAAGCATCAACAGGAAGGGTGGTACGAACCAAAGGCGAGTGGAGGATGGCTAGAATGGATGGTCCTAGGAAAAGAAGAATCTGAGGGTAGACACATTCGTCAATTGGTGTGATAAAAAATATGGAAGCAAGGATCAAACAAGAAGGCCATGGAAAGGGAAGGAGAAGGTGGTAGCAAAGGAAGGACCATCACATTAATATGCAAATCTAATTGGTCTCTCACCCTAAACTATTCAAAACATTCTATCAATTTGGATAAAAATCAAGTCAAAAATTTAGTAGAAAAACTGAAGGAAAAAGGAGTATTTCTTAAGTGGGGGGAAGGGTGGTGTTGTAGAGAATGGGGATTCACTACTCATGAGTCTCTTTATTCTCAAGAGATTCCCAAGGGGTGAACCTCCTTAAACTACCTTAGGAAATGACGAGGGAGCAAACCCGAGACACATAAATACACTCACAAAAGAGAGAATAATATTTTATTCATAAGAATTGAACTTCTTACATGCAGAGGATCTCAAATCCCCAAGCTCTGTATTACATGCAAATTACAGACTTACAGAAAATTACCCAGATCCCCTTTCACAGCATGCGAACTTCTTTCCCCAAAAAGTTACCCAAAAATTAGAAACAAGCCCCTAAATAGGCCTATTTCGGTTTGGAACCAAAAACAACCTTCGAGATAAGATTTTTTGACTCGCTTTAGCCAAAATTACAATTTGAAATTCAAGTTAAATTCACAGTTGAAAATTAGCACATTTCTAAAATATGCACCAACTTCCGGCAGCCATAACTTTAATCCGACCACGGATCTTCACGATAATACCTTTCTGAAAGCTCTAAAGAAATTTTCCAAAGTAGGCCTTGGCGACTACTGGGCAATGCAATTTTAGGCCCATCCGGATCGCTTGTGCCTCAAACCGGCTCTAAGTTTCTGGCAAAAGCAGAAATTGGAACTTGAATAAACTTCAAGTCGGAATGATCTTGACCTGATTCTTCAATTGCACCGGTATTTTTCCCCATCCTAAACCTACCCATAAATTTCTGTCTTCCCACGACTTCAATGCAAACCCGCTTAAAAATAGCAGCTTGAGCAGAAAAAACAGAAAAGTAGTTCTGAAAGTTGGAAACTCTTATTCGACGAAAAGGGTATCCAGAAATACAAAAAAATCTACAAAAAGAAAACAACAGGAACAAAAATGGAAATCATCTTTTGGGTGATGCAAGATTGCCCTCACACCACTGGATGCTCCTGCATCAGGAAACAAAGCGAGAGTTCTAGAATCTGAAAGAGCAAGTCACAAAGGTTTTCTAGACAAACTGACAAGCTCTCAGCCAAAGGATGAAAGTACGAAATACAGATGAAAGTGCGGCACGCTAGTTTCCAAAGGGCACAATAGTGTCTCGTACAGACTAGAAAGCAAAAATATCACAAAAAACAACTAAATGATCACTAACAATCAAATTGTTGAGAACTTACAGAATGCGGGGAAATGACAGAATTAATAGAATTGAAATAGGGTAAAGTATAAATGATAAAGGTAAGGAGAAGAAGAGATAGAAACTTCTAACAACAACCCAAGTGATGAAGCCTTCAGCAACTGAATGTATTCAATACCTGCATGCGTAAGATTTGGAGAAAATGTTGGGGCTGTATAGGGGTTTTCCTCAGTCAAATCCCCGTTTTGGTGTTTCCACCTCCACGAACAACTAGAAAGATAGAGAAAGTGAATAGAGAGAATTGAAATGAATGCAAGAATAATAAAATCAATCCCCACTCGAGGAGGAGAACCCGCATTTAAAAGTAGAGATGCAATAGATAGGCGATGTGTGAAATACCAAGATGCTCACAAGCACAAGGTGAGGGAGATAGAGTTGCAAGGCTTAAGGAAGCCAAGTGGAGAGAACAATAGAGATGCAAGAGCCAAGAGTGTTGCAAAGATTGTTGTGAGAGCTTGAAAGAATTGTAGAATGCTGCTATAACAAACAAGAGGGTTGTGTAAGAAAGAGCAAGATGGGAGAATGTGTGAGAGAGAAGCCAAGAAGGAGAAGAAGCTAGAAGGCCAAATGAATTGAAAAGATAACTTTTAAAGAGGGAAAGGAAGCTTCCCAGGTGGTTACAAGGAATCCTGAGCCTTACCATTGACAAAAGCAGATGACAAGTGGTAAACATGCATGAAAATGGTCATTTGATCGTTGAAACGTCACAAGATGCTAGCACGATGTGCAGATGTCCACACGGTGCACTAGTGTCCAGAAACATCACACTACAAAATGACACAAATGGGAAAAGCACAAGGTTTTATGCAAAGAGGGTAGCTACTAAAAAGGGGTCTTGAGCATCCTGAGAGGGGAAAAAGGCTGATGCAGGGGCTAAAATGAGCCTACACAAGATGCTAAGGGAGTGGAAACAAAAGCAAATACAAGAATGTATGTGAAATTGTAAGGGGTGCAATTTTATGACATTACAGGTGCAATGAAAAATGGGGAGTTAGGGTTCAAGTTAGGGCATTTCCAAACAATTTTTTCTTGGTAGAATTCCCCTCCAAGGAGGATAAATGGAAAACCATGCTCAACAACCCACATTACCTAAACAATGTTGGGATGCATTTGATTGATTGGTCCCCAAATTTTGATCTCTAGAAACACACAATCTGGGAGGGACCGATATGAGTTCACCTTTACAACCTACCCTCAAAGCTCTAGGATGATGAAACTTTGGTTGAAATTGGGGAAAGCATAGGTAAGCTCATATTAGTAGAGAAAGACAAGGAGGATAGATTCTTGGGCACATATGCTAAAATATTCCTAGGGATAACCCCACATCAGGTTCTTCCTTAGGAAATTGAAATTTGTATGGAGGGGAGAACTCAAAAACAAAAAGTGTAAAGGGAGGACCAAATAAAATTATGGCCCATTTTCAAAGCTAAAGACCATGGAAAATTGGATTGCAATGGGAAGATGAGGGTTAATAAAGCAAATGGGTATGAATGGTATTAGGGTAGTGATGGATCAACAAGTGAGAGCATTATGGGGGATGCCAAGAAATTCACTGAGGTGTGTGAGGATCCAATAGTCAATTCAATTGGAAGGGAGTATCAAGCAAATAATGTAGACCACCTTGTAGACAATCAGAGGGGTGGGTTAGTCAAGCTAATAGAAGAATAGTTGAGTGGCTTAGGGACAATGATGAAGCCTAGGTGGCCAAAGCACTCCTCTTTGACAATTCAAATGGTCTCAAATCAACTCCTTTCTCACAAAACCAATCCGACTTGTTTTCCTATCTTTCACCTTGTCAATCTAGTAGCATAGAATACCCACTTTTTCCAACTTCTCTCAAAAATTTCCCAAATGAATCTACAAGAAAATGATTAATCTAGATACCCATTATGGTCAACTCTAACATGCCTCAATCTCACATACCAGTCTTTTGAAGCAGCTTTCAATAATCAAGTAAAACATTCTATTTTCAAGGCCAATTAGGAAAAATTTACAAAGGAAACACCTTTGAAACACTTCCCAAAACCCAAATCTTGATTGGGAAAAACTCACCTACCTAAGACAACACAAAATCCACAACTCTTTAGCCAAAATAGGCCCAACAACATTCCAATCCACAAAACCCTCACTTTCCTCAATATAACCTAGGGCTTATTGAAACTCTATGTCCCACGCCTTCTCAAACCTCAAAAATACTTCTAAAACTTTGGAATATCCCTACACATGCTCAATGATTCATGAGAAATTAATTCCCTTAAATATTTTACAAAACCCTAGCCAAGAACCTCCATTTTCATACATTTTCCTCACAAAACCAACAAGGGGCAGCAATCCTAACACCTCCATTTGTCTTTCCTTCAACAAGAAACCATGCCCACACCCTAAAAAGACTCTAACATGCCATTCCACTGAGTTATAGTTGATGACAATGGGTGGAATGGCTCAAAGAAACATAATTTCTTACAAACCCTTAAAATAGGGTATACCTGGCCTATTTTGAGAAAACAAGTATTAAATTCTCCAAATTCACTTTGATTCTTCCAAACCAAATGAAAATCACAATGTATTCATTCCACTATTGAAAAACATGAAAAATTTAACCACCTTGTGGATGTATGTTCCGTACAGGCCTGGAAATGAAGAGAATTACAATAATTTTTAGAAAAACAATGAGAAACTTTATTGAGTCTTCTTCAAAAACCACCAACCAACCATTATAAATGAGATTCCATACCTTTTTAAAGGTTTATCCACCCAAGACAACTGACACAACCTTTAATTGAATTTTGAATCCCCTTATGACTGTTGGAGTGCAAAATTGCACCTTTTTTACATATTCTTGTTAACAACATTTTTGATCATTTTGCATTATTTTGCTATTTGACCCTCCTAGAAATCTAAAACATTAGTGATGGTCTCTTTAGACCTTATTGAATCTGAAACATGACCTTACACTTGAAAAGAAACATTACATCTACCTAGACCTCTTTTGTCATCATTGACAATTTCTTGACATGTTTGGCATCATTTACAATATGGATCAATAAGACACCAAAGTTACCATTTACATAAAGAATGGTCTTCTTATACCTTATTCAAACCAAAAACACTCAAAAAATTAAACTCTAACACCAAGACCCAACTCTCCATGAAACAATTGAAAATAAAGCATTGAAATGATTGGTGCTCCTGCACCATACACACCACCAAGAAAAGACTCATGACCTGTCCTGCTCCAACCTGCTCTTCACATGGCCTCTTTGACTTGCATATCCTTTTGCCTAGTTTGGATGATGAAAAATTTTAGCACACTCTACCCTTTGAACTCTGTTTACATTTGATCTTGCCTCCTTCTCTAGAATCAGATATGTGGGTGGTCTTGCATCTACCCTTAGACCAAAACATGTCAATGTCCTTACTTTCATGCCTCTAAACCAACCTTTACCAATGTTCCTTTGAACTACCTTGCCTCTTGTTGTTTTTTCTTGTTGGTACATACCTCTAATCTCTCTTCCCACTTGTCCCATCTCGTCCTTTACATTGAGGTTTGACACCCAATACTCTATCTTCAAAAAATTTCCATCTTCATATTTATGTGTCTCTATTTTGTCAGTCCCTAAAGATTTTCTCTCACCAAGACCTGACTACCCTTCCACTATTACACTTACCACAGGGCACCACACTGTCCCAATCGGGATTTCCTCAACCTTTCTTGACTCATTGTTTTCCTTTTTATGGAGTTCATTCTCAACTTTCTTTGTCTCAACCTTGGACATCCTTTTCTCACCTTCTCTACTGCCATCAACCTCTTTATTAGCATCCAAAACCACTATTTTATGACCTCCATTCCTTAAACTGACTATAAACTCTTTACTCTTTCCCACCTCAACCTTCACAAACTTCATATTTCCTATCATGATGACCTTTGTTGCACTTTTCTGCTTCCCATCTTCTTCTTTCAATGGTAATAAAGTGAATGTATTCCCTTCATGCTCAATCTTGTAAGTATTTTCCCATCCATCATACATAGCACATTTGTCAAATTGTCATGGCCGCCCAAGCAACAAATGACAACATTGCATTGGTAAAACATCACAAAGCACTCTATCCTTATATCCTCCAATTCAAAATTCAACTAAGGCTTGCTCATTAACTAGGAGTGTATGATCATCACTTAGCCATGACACCTTGGAGGGTGTTTGATGAGGAATTTTAACTAAATTCAATTTATCAACCATTTCCTTTGAAACTATGTTATCATTGGAGCATGAGTCAATGACTAACTTGCATACCTTTCCTTTTCTCTTGCAGGTGGTCTTGAAGAGACTTCTCCTTTGTAATGGTTCTTTCTCCTTGTAGGACTTCAAGAGTTGTATTTGCAGCATCAAAGCTTCATGAACTTCAGGTTTTGCAACAAGGTTTGATGAACTAACACTTTCCTCTTCATCCTCTTGCACAAGTTGAACTCTCTTGTTCCCTTTCCTTTCACTTCCACTTGCAACAATACCAAACTTTTCAGGACATTTGTAGAATGGATGTCCAAACTCACCACATTTGTAACACTTTCCTGTAAACTCATTAGAATCTCTTCCTCTAAAGTTGGTTCTTCCACCTCTCCATCCACCTCTAGACTCAGCCATTTGTTCATTTCCTTTACCAAAATATTCTTGACCTTCTTTGAACTGTTTTGGTGTTGAAAAGGTACCTCTACCCCTATAATTATTTCCTCTTCCTCTTGCTGCCTTCTCTTGTCTCCTCTTGAGTTTCTCTTCTGCTCTAATTTTCATTTGAAAACATTGTTCCATGGATTTAGGTGCCAATAAACTGATTTTATCTTGGATGTTATACCTTAAACCATTGAGGTATCTAGCTACTCTTTCTTCCTCATCCTCCTCATGCTTTGTTCTTATGCTCAACCTATAGAATTCTTTAGTGTATGCTTGCACATCTTGTTCTTTTTTCCTAAGATTTTGCAATCTTTTAAGTAATTGAACATTATAATCACAAGGAAGGAACTTACTCTTGCTTTTTTCCTTCATCCTCTCCCAAGAAGTGATCTTGTTCTTTCCTTCTTTCTACCTTTCATCTTTCACAAAGTTCTATTAGATGTTGTGGTTGTGTTTCTGATATGTGGTTGTCATTGATGTCAACACTGTTGGCATTAATGTCTTAGAAGCTGTATATGTCGAGGATATTGAGAAAATTGTAATGAAATAAGTTGCAGGTTGTCAGTGGTGAAGTGAAGTTTAGTCTGTTGGTTACCTCAGTATGTTGATGATCAGAGGTTGTGGATTAAAGGGTTTCTTTTCAAGTATATCTAGTTTATCCATGTTAATTTTCAAAGATTCGCGTGAAGATTTGATCGTGTTAAGGAGAGAAGGTGTTCTATAGTCATTTTGTTGTCAACAGTCTTTAAATGAAGATGATGTGATTCTAGTGTCGTTGTTGCAAATGCTTCTAATGATCTGGCGATGTTTTTTGATGTCGGCATCATGTTCCATCTATGTTGCACATCCACATTGATCGTTGTCCTCACGATTAGAGATTTTCTCTTGCGTGTTCATATCTTTCATGTTCTTGGCCGACAGGGTGTTGTAGCATGTTGTGGATCTTCAAGGAATAATTGTTTGAAGTGTTTTTGTGTTTGAGTATTTTATTTTGGGCCTTCACTATGTTGTGGCTAACCTTACGATCTGTTGAAATTTATTTATTTTTTTTAAATATAGTTTGTATTCATTTTATTATTTTGTCTAGTTGATATGTAGCAAATGTAATCTCTTGTTGATATATATGAGCATTGTTATTCCATTTGAAGGAAAGCAAGCGAAAAGGAGATGTGTCTATAAATGTCCAATTATTTGGAAGTCAAAAGAAGAGGTGAAGAAGTGTTCAGTGCTTAACCGAAATCAGAATCAAGCATTAGCAAGATGTTATTTCATCGAAATCCTATGGGTGTAACTAAATTTTTGTAAGACAATGAGTCTTCCTTTGTAATTATAGTCGAGCTCTAGGTAGTAATCAATGCATGCGTGATTCCCATTCACATTTCTTTATACTTTTAATAGGGGTATAATCTTGTGGACTAACCTCCATCGTGGTTTTTCCCAATAAAGGTTTGCACCCTGTGTTATGTGTGTTTTGATGTGTTGTTGATTATGATTTCATGGCTAATAATTAGATCTGGATGAATAAGTGTTACAAGTTTGATAACTTTTGAAATTCTCGGGACAACAGACTAATTCTCCCGCTTGTCCGCCTTGTGTTGCCAATAATTGCACTGCAGCAGGTTCCTTTGTGCTGAAGTTTCCCGTAATCCTGAGGTGATCTGGGATGACAATACAAGAATGGGTATCCAGATTTGATGGAACAAATTACCTGAACAAATGGAGTGTCATCCAGATGGCCAGAACTTTGCACTGGAAAATTACAAAGAATAGGTATATCATTCCACAGAATGGTCCTCCTACAGATAAGATTAAGGAAACCGAGTACAATATTAGGGCTAAGGAAGCATTGTTGAGTGCTTTGACTGATTTTGAGATGACAAATGTTATGGATCTGATGACTACTTATGAGATCTAGAAAAAGTTGGAAACTTTGTATGAAGGTGATGCTAATGTGAAGATTGCTAAGTTGCAAATTCTGAAAGGGAAATATGAAATTTTGAGAATGGGTGATGATGAGAACATTACTTCTTTCATGCAAAGAGTGAATGCACTTGTGTGTGCTATCAGATGTGTTGGTGGATAATTGGAAGAATCAAAGATTGTTGCTAAAGTGCTTAGATCCTTTCCTGTTGCATACAAAGTTAAAGCTACTGCTATTGAGGAGCTCCAGAATATAACAAATGTAACTAGAGATATGTTGATTGGTAAGCTTACTACTTTTGAGTTAAGTGAGTTTGGTGATGCTCTTCCTAAGATAGCATCTACATTCAAAGCTACTACCTTCGGAAGAGATAAACAAAGATATGATCTCAGAGAAAGTTCTTCTATAAAGTTATTCAAGTATGAGGAGGAAATGGGAGAGATTGAAGAAGATGAGAGAAAACTAGAGGATCTTGAAGCACTTATTGTCAAAAGGGAAGCCGAAGGAGAAGGTAAGTATAAAGGGAAATTTCCTATTAAATATTTTTCTTGCAATAAGATAGGTCATTTTGTGTCAAGGTGTCCGGAAAGAGTCCCTAAGCCAAGACCTAATAATCCTATATTTCAAAGAAAGTGCTATTATGTTGTTGATGAAGGTGTGATAGATGATGAAAAGGGAATGCAAGTGAAGATGAATGGGTATTTATTGCTATCAAGGAAAATGATCTTTCCCCTACTAAATCTATTAGTTGCTCAAAAGTAGAGAAAGCTCTAGTGGCCAGAGTTGAAGAAAAAGATGAATGGGTGATTGACAGTGGATGCTCTCATCATATGACAGGTGATAAAAGAAAATTTGTGAGCCTGGAAAAGTATGATGGTGGTGTTGTAAGATTTGGTGATGAAAAAGCTGGTGTAATCCGTGGTAGAGGATGTATTTCTCTTGATGGTAAGAATAATACTAATGATGTTCTTTATGTGGAAGGTTTGAAGCATAATCTCTTAAGTGTTGGACAGATGGTTGACACGGATACAATCTTCAATTCAAGGATGGAAAGTGCAGAATATTGGGGAGTTCCAAAAATGTGATTGCTTCAGGTACATAAACAAAAGGTAACATATTTCACTTGAATGCTATTGGTAAAAGTTTGATTGCTCAAGTTGATGAAAGTTGGTTGTGGCATAGGAGAATGTGTCATGTAAACTTTGACAATATTATCAAGATAAGTTCTACTAAGGCAGTGAGAGATCTTCCTAAGTTGGTAAAGCCTACTAATACTATATGCAAGGAATGTCAATTAGGGAAGCAAACTAGAATTTCATTTCGGAGCAAACAACATTGTTCAAATGAAGTGTTGGAGCTTGTTCACATTGATTTGTGTGGTCCTTCTAGAGTCAAAAGTTTACAAGGAGATAGGTACTCCATGTTAGTTATTGATGATTACTCTAGATTGATGTGGGTTACTTTCTTAAGGGAAAAATCTGAAGCTCTAGAGAAATTCAATATTTTTAAGGCTATGGTAGAGACAAAGACAGGTTTGAAGATTAAATGTTTGAGATCAGATAGAGGTGGTGAATTCACTTCCCATGAGTTTAATTCTTTTTATGAAGTGCATGGGATAAAGAGACAATTATCTACCCCTCGAACCCCTCAGCAAAATGGAGTTGTGGAAAGGAAGAACATGAAAATTCAAGACGTTGCTTGGACTATGATGTTAGAAGGAAATGTTCCTCATATCTATTGGAGAGAAGTTGTGAGTACTGTTGTTTACACTCTTAATCGGGTACAAGTCAAAGGTGATACTGGTAAGATCCCTTTTGAGCTATGGTCTGGCCACAAGCCTACTATTAGATATTTCAAAATATTTGGGAGTAAATGCTATATCAAAAGAGATGAAGAGATAGGAAAATTTGATGCTAGAAGTGATGAAGGAATATTTCTTGGTTATTCTACTAAGAGCAAGGCCTACCGGTGCTACAATAAGAGATTGAGGAAAATAGTTGAAAGTGCAAATGTCAAGGTTGATGAAGATGTAGTTAGACCATCTAGAACCTATGGATATGATTCATATGATTAGAATAATAGTTTAGTCATAGGAGAGAAAGTTCAGACTCAGAATCAAGTCCAAATCATTTCGATGAATCAAGAAAATCAAGAGGAAGGAACTAGTGAAAGTGTAGAAGAGAGATCACAAGAGACAGAAGTTCAAGAACATCCTAAGACTCCAAGGTATGTAAGACTAAATCATTTAGAAGATCAGATTATAGGTGATAAGAACAAAGGTGTTCAGACTAGGAGAAAAATTGCAAAAGAATACTATTTGATTTCAAAGGCTGAGCCCAATATTGTCAATGAAGCATGCAAAGATGAACATTGGGTGGAAGCAATGAAAGAAGAACTAAAAAAATTTGAGAAGAATAATACATGGATTCTTGTTCCTAGATCTAAGGACAAAAATGTAATTGGAACTAAATGGGTTTTTAGAAACAAGTTGAATGAGCAAGGTGAAGTTGTTGGAAACAAAGCAAGATTGGTGTGTAAAGGATATTCTTAGATGGAAGGACTTGACTTTGAAGAAACCTTTGCCCCTGTTGCTAGGATTGAAGCTGTAAGACTATTTCTTGCTTATGTTTCTTACAAAAACTACAAGGTTTATCAGATGGATTTCAAGTCAACATTTCTAAATGGTGAATTGGAAGAAGTGTATGTTGAGCAACTTGATGGATTTCAATTGACTGATCAAGGAGATATGGTTTGCCAATTGAAGAAAGCATTGTATGGACTTAAGCAAGCCCCAAGAGCACGGTATGCTAGATTGGACAAGTATTTGTTGAAGCTTGGATTCAATAAAGGTACTGCTGATAGTAATTTGTATTTCAAGATTGATGATGATAAAAATTTGATTGTTGAAGTCATTGTTGGTGATATCATTTTTGGAGGAGATAATAGTTTGTGCATGAAGTTTGTTGATGAGATGTAGAATGAGTTTGAGATGTTTATGATTGGTGAGATGAAATTCTTTTTGGGATTGTAAATTACTCAACTAGATAAATGATCTTGTATCTCAAATTAAGTATGTGAAGAAATTGGGTTAAAGAAGTCATAAGTAAAGATTCAAATAGTTGGTACAATCGGCGGTGACCTGACAATTCTGATACAAGATAATGATTCTTCTCGAAGAAAATTATTTCAGATACCAATCAAGATTGGTGGATTGCTTTACTAATTCAAACTAATCGATATCATGAATGCTGTATGCATTGCAAGATTCTGTCGATCCGGCGGAATCGATGTGACCATTGTAAAGAGGATTTTGCATACTTGAAGGATAGCTGATTTTGGGCTAGGTATCCTAAAGATGATGGATCTTACTTTGAGTGCCTTTAATAATGTTGATTGGGTGAGATGGAAACGTGATAGGAAAAGCGAGTGTACTCCAGTGGTGGTGCATCTTTTCCTGGGTAAGAAGCTGGATTTCATGGTTAAGCAAGAAGTAGAATGTCATTTCTTTATCTACTGCAGAGGCATAATACATTGTTGCTACTAAAAATTATACTCAAGTATTATGGATGAAGTAGATGTTGAAAGATATCAGAGTTGTGTATGATGAACCTATTGCTATATTATGTGATAATTCAAGTGAAATTAACATTTCTAAGAATCTTGTGTTGCATTCAAAGACCAAGCATATATCTATCAAGTTTCACTTTTTAAGAGAGAAGGTGAGTGAAGAGGAATTCATACTAGAGTATGTGCCTACTAAGGAACATATTACATATATCTTTACCAAAGTGTTTCCTAAGGATATATATGGGTGATTTTTTATTCCATTTGAAGGAGTTCTTGTGTATGAGATGTGTAAATAATGTCCTAATCATTCGAAGGAAAAAATAGAGTGTGAAGAAGTGCTCATGTGCTTAACAGAAACTATAATTGGGCATTAGCATATTTTATTTTCTCAGTTCAAAATCCTATGGATGTAATCCAAATATTTTTGTATGCATGTGCATTCCCCATTCATATTTCTTTATACTTTTAACAGGGTATAATCTTGTGGACTAACCTCCACCATTTTTTTTCCCCTAACATGGTTTCCATGTAAAAATATTGGTGTTATGTGTGTTTCTGATGTGTTGTTGATTTATGCTTTCATGGTTATTTATCAGATCTGAGAATAAAGTTAATAAGTTTGATAAGTTTAAATTTCTGGGACAACTGATTCACCCCCCCTCTTAGTTGTCTTCCCTTGTGTTTCCAACAAGTTCCGCACAACAAAGCATGTCCTTTCAACTTAGTTTTTTCCTTCTTCACCTTGTGTTCATCATCAATCTCCTAACTTTCAAAATAGTTCTCCAAAGCCCCTATCCAATCCAAGAGCTCTTCTCCATCTAACGTACCTCCATACATAGGCACATCCATTTTTCTATGTCTGTCTTTCTTCACAGCCTTCAAAAGCTTCATCATTCTCACATCATTTGCATCCATCTCTTCCTCTTCACTAGAGGTCTCTCCCTCTTCAGAATCACTCTCCTCCATATCAACCCTAGATTTAGACTTCAATGCAGCCATCTGCCTCTTCAAGGCTTCTATTTATTTATCCTTCTCATCCATCTTTCTTGCAACTACACTTCCTTTAGGAGGCATTTTTTATTCCTTCAATTACACCTTTTTACACTCAAAATCTTAACCTTCTTTCACAAGGGACCTACACCCTTCGCTCTAATACCAACTGATGTAGCCTAGGTGGCCAAAGCACTCCTCTTTGACAATTCAAATGGTCTCAAATCAACTCCTTTCTCACAAAACCAATCTGGCTTGTTTTCCTATCATTCACCTTGTCAATCTAGTAACATAGCAGACCCAGTTTTTCCAACTTCTCTCACAAATTTCCCAAATCACTCTACAATAAAATGACTAATATAGATACCCATTAGGGTCAACTCTAACATTCCTCAATCTCACATACCAATCTTTTGAAGCAACTTTCAACAATCAAGCAAAACACTCTATTTTCAAGGTCAATTAGGTCAAATTTACAAAGGAACCACCTTTGAAACACTTCCCAAAACCAAAATCTTGATGGGTAAACACTCACCTACCTGAGACAACACAAAATACACAACTCTTTAGCCAAAATAGGCCCAAAAACATTCCAATCCACAAAACCCTCACTTTCCTCAATATAACCTAGGGCTTAGTGAAACTCTATGTCCCACACCTTCTCAGACCTCAAAACCAATTCTAACACTTTGGAATAGACTTTCACATGCTCAATTATTCATGATAAATTACTTCCCTTAAATATTTTACCAAACCCTAGCCAAGAACCTCCATTTTCATACATTTTCCTCACAAAACCAACAGGGGCAGCAATCCTAACACCTCCATTTGTCTTTCCTTCAACAAGAAACCATGATCACACCCTAAAAAGACTCTAAAATTCCATTCCACTAAGTTACAGTTGATGACAATGGGTGGAATGGCTCAAAGAAACATAATTTCTTACAAACCCTTAAAACAAGGTATACCTGGCCTATTTTGAGAAAACAAGTATTAAATTCTCCAAATTCACTTTGATTCTTCCAAACCAAATGAAAATAATAGTGTACTCATTCCACTATTGAAAAACATGAAAAAATTTAACCACCTTGTGGTTGTATGTTCTGTATAGGCCTTAAAATGAAGAGAATTACAATAATTTTTAGAAAAACAATGAGAAACTTTATTGATTCTTCTTCAAAAACCACCAACCAACCATTAAAAATGAGATTCCACACCTTTTTAAAGGTTTCTCCACCCAATAAAACTAACAACACAACCTTCAACTGAATTTTGAATCCCCTTGTGACTATTGGAGTGCAAAATTGCACCTTTTTTACATATTCTTGTTAACAATATTTTTGCTCCTTTTGCATTATTTTGCTATTCGACCCTCCTAGACATCTAAAAAACTAGTGATGGTCTATTTAGACCTTATTGAACCCAAAACATGACCTTACACTTGAAAAGAAACATTACATCTACCTAGACCTCTTTTGTCATCATTGACAATTTCTTGACATGTTTGGCATCATTTACAATATGGATCAATAAGACACCAAAGTTACCATTTACATCAAGAATGGTATTCTTAGACCTTATTCAAACCCAAAACACTCAACAAATTAAACTCTAACACCTAGAACCAACTCTCCATGAAACAATTGAAAAGAAAGCATTGAAATGATTGGTGCTCCTGCACCAGACAAGATATGAATGGAAAGATAACACCCCTCCTAGCTAGGAAGAAAAAGTAACATGGGAAGAAACACTGAGTGCAAAGGAGACCATTGGTGATAAATACATTGGGGCAGAGGGAATGGGTTTGATGGAAGAGAATAGGGAAGAAAAGGAAAAAGAGGTAGGGGAAGAAATGAAAAGTTCAAAGAAAAATACCCTGCAAGTAGAGGGGGAAGAGAGTGAAGTGGAAGTGGACTCAGAAGAAGAAGAAATGGGGGAGGCAGAGGAAGGGAAAATGGTGGAGGAAAGGATGTTGGAGCAATCATAGTCAAAAATAAAAAAATCAAATATCAATAGAAATGGGAAGAGGGGATCCAAATCGAACAAGACTAAGTTGGAGATTGCGACAAATGCAATGGGAAAAATGAATCTAAGGTTAGGGAAGGATGTGATCCTTCCCCAAGGGAAATGAAGATCATAACATGGAATTTTAGGGGAATCAATTACCCTAACACATGGCACTTGGTCAAGCGTCAAATTGACCAATCTAGGGTAGGCAAAGTCTTATATCAAGAGACCAAATTGAGTAGGGAGGAGTGTGAGGAGACCTGGATATTGGAGGAAATGGGAAGGACTATTTGTTGGTTCTAAGGGAGAATTAAGGGGAATTGGTGTCATATGGAACCTGTTAACTGTCACAGGAGAAGTGGTAGTAGAGAATATAAATTGGATAATGTTGAGCTGTAGATTATTGCATAGAAACGAGCAATTCTTCATCATAAATGTGTATGGGCCATTATCTATTGTAGACAAGAGGAACCTATGGAAACATATATTTGATGGAATAACCAATTTAAGAGGGGGGAAGGTAATCATAGTAGGAGACTTCAGTGCTACATTTAAAAATCAAGAAAAATGAGGTGGTATTGACCGAATCACAAATGTTCAACAAGACTTTCAAGATTTTGTACACAATAATCAATTTTTGGATCTGCAAGCTAAAAACAGGGTTTTCACTTGGTCAAATAGAAGAAAAGGTTTCACCAACATAGTTGAGAGGCTTGATATATTTCTACTCTTTAGGGAATGGGGGGACAAAATGATTTGCGGGAGGGATGATACTCCCCTACACGAGGTTGGATCATTACCCTGTACAACTATCCATCCAACTTGATGAAACTGTAAAAGGGAATCCATTTAAATTCGAGAATATGTGGCTTAGAGATGATAGGCTACCAAAATTAGTTGCCACTTGCTGGGATGAAATCAAGATTGGGAATCATTCTCACCTATTCAAGATCAGCAAAAATTTGAACTTTGTAAAAAAAAATTGGAGTGGAACAAAGCATATTTCAAGAACATATTCTAGGAAAAAGAAAGGATAGAGCAAGAATTGGCAGCACTAAATGTGCATATCATTGAGAAGGGGATGAGGAGTGACGATTTTGAAGTTGAAAAGGCACTAAAAGGGGAGCTTGTCGAGGTATTGAAACAGAAAGAATTTTTTTGGAGACGAAAGTCTTGAGAAACATGGCTAAAAGAAGGTGACAAGAACACAAAATATTTCCACAAAATAGTTGTGTAAAATAGAAGCAGGAACATAACAATAGAAATAAGAAAGGAGGATGGGAGGATAACACAATCCTTGGAAGAAGTAAACAATGAGGTAGTAAGTTTCTTTGAATAAATTCTAAACAAAGAGGTTGTAGAGTATAGAGAGGTGTGGGACAAGCTTCTTAGTTCTATCCCAACCATAATCAGTAAGGAGTAGAATGGGGTTCTTTATCAAAAAAATAGCAAGGAAGAAGTGAGGGTGGAAAATTTTCAGCTCAACCTAGATGAGGCTTCGAGCACAGATGGATTCCTGGTTGGGTTCTACCAAAAAAATTAGGATATAGTGGGTAATTATCTGTACTTGGATGCCAAAGAATCGAGGAGAAAGATGAAAATGTTGGGTTCAATCAACCACACCTTCTTGGATTTAATTCTTAAGAAGGACCTGTAGACTATGGGTGATTTCAGACCAATAACACTCTACAACATAGTGTATAAAGTGGTAACCAAGTTCATAGCCAATAGACTCAAGGGGGTGTTGAAGGTAGTCATTTCATAAGAGAAAATTCATTTTCCCCTGGGAGATCAATAGTTGTTTACGAGACCTTGCACTTGGCTAGGAAGGCAAGAGAGTCTTGCATTGTCCTCAAATTAGACATTCTAAAAACAAATGATTTGGTGGACCAACAATTTCTAATAGAAGTGTTGAGGAAATTTGGTTTCAAAGAGGACTAGATTAATTGGGTCAAAAGTTGCATTTCAACAACCAAATTTTTAGTCATGGTAAATGGTGTAGCTCATGGATTCTTTTCTTCTTCTAGGGGGATAAGATAGGGAGATCTATTGTCTCCCTTTGTTTTATCATCATGGTGAAGGCCTTGGAGAGAGGTATCAATTCCCTGAGTTGTGATGGAAAGTGGTTGGGGGTGTCAATGGCAAATGGTTTGGACACAACACATCAACAATTTGTTGATGACACAATCCTTTTTGGTGCGACCAGTAGAAAGGACGCTAGAACCATTAAGAATTACCTAGATGAGTACTACCTGGCATCTAGGAAAAAAATTAATTGGAGAAAGTCAGAGGTCTTTTTCCTCAACACACAGCCAAGCCTCCAACGAGATTTGGCAAGGATTCTAGGCTTGAGGGTGGAAAACTTTCTTGGCTAGTTCTTGGGAATGCCATTATTTGTTGGGATCAATAAAAAAAGCTATTGGGAAAGCTTAGTAAACAGCTACAAGAGTAGATTGGGGACTAGGAAAGGGAAATGGCTATCTTCCACGAGTAGGCTTCTAATGGTTAAGGCAATCCTTTCGGCCATCTAGATATATTCAATGGTCTATTTGAAAATCCCTAAAGAAATTGAAGATTGCCTCAATTAGATATTCAGGAAGTTTTCTTGGAGTAGGCCTGGGGAGCAATAGAAATTTCCATTAGTAGCACATGGGAAAAGGTTTGCTCCCCTAAGGAAGATGGGGGGTAGGTATCAAGCATATAACATTAATGAACTTGGCCATGGGGGCTAAACTTGTTTGGGGTATCTATGCAAAAGGAGAGCAAAAGTGGGCCAAGGTTCTTAGAAGGAAATACTTGGATTTAGATTGCCCAACTCGCATCCTAACAACTGTGGACCCCCCAAAGGGACCAATGATTTGGTACTACATCTTGGAATGCAGATACATTGTTACCAAACATGTAACTTGGGAGGTAAGTAATGGTCAGAGTGCTTCTTTCTAGGGGAATATTGGGGTGGATAGTTCTAGAATGCCCTAATTTGGAAGACATCAAAGTAGAGATAACCAAAAATTGGGACATGAAGGTTTGCAACTATGGGAAAATAACTTGGTGAAATGGGGTGCGATAGTGGGAATGAAACTCCCTTCAAGGTATTAATGCCACTCAAGCACAAAAAGTGGCACTAGCAGATATTTTGAAAAATAGAAGATTTTCCCCATTTGATTAGGAGGATTCCATCAGGTGGTGTGGGTCTAGTATTAGGGCATAAAAAGTGAAATTGGGATATAGGATTAAGGAAATTGTGATGTCCAGAAAGAATTGGCCATGCAAGCTTATCTAGGGTAAAAGTTGCCTCCCAAAAGTAGGGGTTTTTTCCTGGTTGGCAATGCAAAACTGCAGTGATAACTTTAAGAAACCCCCCTAAAAAAAAGATATAAAATATTGGAGAATCTTTCATTTTTTAGGAAAATATATTAATTTCTATTGGCAAATATTTTTTTTCGAAAAAAATCTTAACTTTATTTGTGATTTTTTTTACATTAGTAAATTTTTGTAGAAAATTTTGGCGAATCTTGAAAAATAGTAGGAAAACATATTAATTATGATGGTGAATCCATCCAATCTAAAAATATTTTTCATGGAAAAGTAGGAGCCTAAGGGTGGAAATTATTGATGGACTTAAGGGGTTGACTACAATATTTACTTTTCATCTTTATTTTAAAATATAATGTAATGGGCCTCATAGTATTCTACAAGGTAAAATGTACCCATGATCTATAATAATTTTTGGGCTCAAATTTGTTTTTAGATCATTGATCTAATGACCCTCATTGTACTCTATGAAGTAAAATGTGTACTCTATGAATTAAAACATACCCACAATCTATAATTCTCATGAGACCCAAAATTGTGGGCCCCATGAACATTACACATCATGGGTACATTTTACCTCATGGAATACAACAAGGGCCATTAGATTATATTATGAATCAATCATGGAAATTAAAGATTAGAAATATGATCCTAAAGAAACTAAAAATTATGATATACTATTGGTGAATTAATATAGATTTCTGCTATAATTTATAAAATTTAGGTGAATTTGATCTAATCATGTACCAAATATTGTGGCAAATTTTTGAGTTAATTTTTTTAATAAAATATTTTTTTTGGCAATTTAAATAATACTATAATAAATTTTTGTAAAAATGTGGCGATTCAAGTCATGCTATAGCTCAAAATATTAGCCAATTTTGGATTCCCAAATTTCAACTATTAGCCAATTGGTGAATATTAGCCACTAAAAACATCACTATGAAAAAGTGCAACAATTGGGATCCAGGGTCTTGGAAGGTGTGTGCTTTGCAAGTGCAACAATGAGTCAATGAACCACATTCTATTGACTTGTCCTTACACAAATAGGTGTTGGAAATATTTCATGTCCAAACTAAATTTTCAATGTCTAATCTCAATGGACTTAATGGATTGGTTTAATATGTGGCCACTACCACTTAGGAAGTCAGTGTTTGAAAGTATCTGAGAAGTCACCCCTTCATCCATCATATGGGAAATTTGGAAAGAGTGCAACAAAAGAATTTTTCAAGCCAAGGAAATGGAGTATGAAAGATTGTGTTAAAATTGAGGGGGTGATCACAGAGCTAGTAAATGAGGTAGCTCAAGGCAAAGCAAGCAAGAAAATATTTTTCACGAATTGGGATTATATGGTATTAAAATCCTTTACGGGGTTGAAAACTCCCCTTTTATGCGGGACTGGCAGGAAAGGTCAAAATTCAAAAAAGAGGTTGAGGTTAAATTGATGGCTCTAGAGGATGGGTGGATTAAAATAAACTTCAATGGGGCCTCCAAAGGAAACCCTAGGCCAAGTGGAGCCAGGTGTGTTTTGCACGTGATAAACATGGGTTAACTCTCACAGACAAGTTTTTCTACCTTGGGGAATGTACCAATAATGAAGCAGAGTTTAAAGCGACACTAATAGGATTGCAAGTGGGTCTGGAGTTAGGAGCTAAACACATACACTTGGAAGGGGAATCCCTCATCACAATAAACACCATCTGACTTGAAACTACACCAAACTAGAAGCTCAACCATTGGCTCCTACCCATCAGAGAATTGCTAACAAAGTTTGAAGCATTTCGAATTAGCCACATATACAGGGAAGGGAATGATGTGGCCAATGGGTTGTCTAAGGCGGAAGCAAAAATAGATCAAGACTAAGATGACTACCAGGTTGGCATCGTACATGGATGATGAGACAAGGCTCATAAATAAAAGGCATATGCCAACTTACACTCTAGGTACGACTATTAGACTTATGACATTGGAAAAGACTGGTGCTAAATTTGGTAATTATATTTTGGTGTGGTTTCTTATGGATGAATGGTTGTGGATGTGGCAAAATATTTAATGACATATATTTTGGATTTGTTGGTAAGTGTAGGATGATACACTACCCGAGGCAACCATCATAACGACATAGGGTGAGTTTATTGAAATAGGAGTGGGTGGCAACATTGTAACCAAAGTTGGTTGGCTCTTAACATCTCTCTCGGCTGAGTGCAATGGATACACCACTCTTCTTGAATACCACCAATCAGCAACAAGTGTTTCATGGAGAAATCATTAATAAACTCTTGAAGGGGATTGTGATGTCATCGCATCCACTGGTGCTTTGAGGGGTAAAAAAAATTGTAGGTCAAGAATTTCTGCTAGCTCATTAGAGGTTTAGGGTTAACGCCAACATCACAACAATGTTCTTGGTGATGTTTCTCTACATGGGAGTCTCCAAAGTCAAAAGTAAGAAGCTCTTCCAGATGGTGTTCCAACACTCGATGTTGGGAGAAATTGATGAATCCCTGGACAATGTGGATGGAAACCTACTCGTTTTGATGCCACAAAGTTACTACATGTCTATGGGAAACAAGGTGGAGGTACAAAAATTCCCAATAGTGTGTACGCTAAAGCTGGTTGAACTCGAGAAATGTTGGGGAAAATTTGAGCGAAGTATCACTTTCTTGATGTGTGTGGTGGACATTGCCAAGATCCGGGTGAAAGGGTGGGTGTAGGAATATGTGAAGGCGAAAGGGTTGGAAGGGAAGGTGTGGCAATGGACAATGAGGATTGGGAGCTAGGAGCTAGTGAAGAGTGGTTTGAAAATGACTTTTGAGACATGGAAGAAAAGGCCAACCACCCTACTCATCAAGCATGTGGCACGGAATGCCCGATGGTGTTGAATGTGATCGAGGCTAGGAAAATGTAGGAGGCTAGTGATGGTTACAATGATGAATGAAACCCTAGGTAGATGGTGAAGCATTTTTTTGGTTCTATTTTGTAATCAAAGTACGTGAAATGGGTCTACTAGTATGTGTTGTAGTGAGTCCATGGTTGGTATGGATGTAAAAGACAATCTGCAATTGTAATTCTTTTTGGATAGTAGCTAAGGGCAAGGATATAATTAAATGATGAAAGCCTAGTTCAAGGTATGTATGTATCGGGATGGTTTAAGGGTTGATGACTCGAACACTATACAAATTGTGTTTTTTGATTAATATAGGGTGCTGCCCCTTAGTAGCTATTTAACTATACAAAAAAAATATTTAGGCCTATATTTTTTCATAAAACATATTAAAATTAAAATTTTATTTTTCATTAAGATATGGAAATCCATGTGAAGTGCAATATTTTTTTTGATATTTTTTAACTTTTTTTTAATATTTTTTTACTAACATTTTTTATTTTTCCTAGCGTCTTGAATATAGATCATTAGTTTTCTTAATGGAATTACATTCATCACAAATTAACAATATATAATATTAAAATTATAATACATATTATAATCTAAAAAAAGTTAACACTAAGGGTTACATATTGAGAAAATGGTATTTCCAAATGACTTCATTTGATCCCTATAAGTTGAAGTAAAATTATTTCTTTGTTATTATTTCAACAAGTGCAAATAATCTTTTTTCAATGGTTTTGTTTAAGCCTAGAGGGTTTTATCTAAGGGAATTTGATCTTGGGGAGTCTAATATGACCCCCTTAAATGAAACTCCTTTATATGAAATCCCTATAATTTTAAATCATGCATTTTCTAAAAAATATATATTTTTCAAGAAAAATTAGGATGTTCCCTCACAAAAGAATGAATGCAAGATGCTTTCACATAAATCATGATAACACTCATTAAGATGGACCTATAATGAAAAATAAAATTTCCAAGCATTGACACATGTTTTAGTGATCAGTAATCAAAGTTGTAAATTGATCTTTAGCCACATCTCAATTGTTAAGAATTAGCAACCCCATTACATTCCAAAAAATAATAGGGAAACTAATGTTAAAAAATTTGGTACATAATGTTTAATCACAACCATTAAATCACCTTCAACTACGAACTTGTTGATAATTTAACAACACAACGGAGAAAAGATCATGCACGACCACCTCTCATTCCACCATTTTATTCATTTTAATGCCCAATAAAAAAACCCCCTTTTTAAAAAATATTTAAGAATCATCCTAAAACTTATAAAATTTAAATTACCTTAATCCACCCATCAAAATTTAATTTAAATAAAATTTAAAAATATTTCAATTAGCATAACTATACTTATTCATTGAAACCATTACCTCATTAGTAAAGGTACCAAATGTTATTTGTTATTTAAAAAAAAAAATTTATAAATAAATTAAATATGAATTAATCCTATTTATAATGATCACCATATGATATATATTTGAGTTCCCAAATAAAGAACACTAACTTTTGAGAGAGAAAGCACCATAAAAATAGAGATTGGAGATTGAATTAAAAAAAAATGAAAAAATAAGCTCTTACTTAAAAATAATTATAAAGTTTAATAACTTTTATTTAAAAATAATATGAAATTAAAACCCTTTACTAGAACATAATTAACTTTTAGAAAAAAAATGATAAGAAATCTACATTTATCTCATTAGGAATAATTGTTTACTCGGAGTAGATGATGAACCTTATAATGGAAAATTATATTTTAAAAAGTGTGACCCAATTTAACTAGTTTTATATGATTTAATGTTTATATTTTTTATTTCTTATGTGTAGATAGAACATCTTTTATTTAATTTTATAAAAGATCTTTTTAATCTTATTTCTTATAATTGATATATATAAATTTATTAGTTATTACTATTTTTCATGTATTTGTTTTTAAAAGTTTCTAATAATGTGATGAGTCATAAATAAAGGGGATTGAATAGGTAAAGCAAAGGAAAAATTATTGTAGGAGGTTAGATTATGGTTGTTAGAAATTTAAAAGGGATGAAAATGATGGATAAAAATTAGGAGAGGGAGATGAGATATGGTTAGTTAGAAAGATATATAAATTGAACAATGGGTATGTTGATGTTTTATGTATATTGAAAGGGTTGTTCTACCACTCAATTTGAGTACTATTCTCGTAGACTCTTAACTGATATATTGAAATTATGAACATCCTAGAGGTAGTGCAATTTTGTATCATAAAAAATAATTATCTTTATTTATGTTTGTGAATAATGACTTTAGGCTATCACAGTGTGGGAAAAAATCTCTACTATTTCATTTTCAAGTTTAAAAAAGTATTATTTATCATGTAATTTTATACATCCTACTTTGTGAGAATATGCATATCCTCACTTTCCCTTCATATGTAGTTTAATGACATGTTATGAAACCTCTTTCAATAAAATTGTCACTTATGATAACTATTTATCACTTGCAAGAGAATATGTGATATATCATATATGAGGGGATTACTTATTGAAGACTTATTTGAAAATTTTAAATTATCCTTAAAAATGGAGCAC
Organism: Sequoia sempervirens; assembly: GCA_007258455.2. NCBI lineage: Eukaryota > Viridiplantae > Streptophyta > Pinopsida > Cupressales > Cupressaceae > Sequoia > Sequoia sempervirens. The sequence continues at coordinate 764,570,490 of VDFB02193867.1, read as the reverse complement.
TCTATTTTCCATATATAGGTGCATGCTAATTCAAATTCATGTGAATGTTAATGAATTTTGAAGAGGGTGCCACTACTAGATATTTTTATCCAATTTATGATATTCTCATTGATGAGGTAGTTACGAATTTGACATATCTTCATTCTTGGAGTTTGAATTCAAAGGAGGATTTTTTTTTATGACTCTTTCTCTCTTGTTTTTTAAAATTTTCTAGGAGGAGAAGATAAATTATAAATAATTCTTGAATATTTAATGAGTTATCTTCTAGAGCTCGAGGAATATTTAGAGTAGGAGAGTACTATTCTTCTTTATTTACAGGTGATTTGTGTAGATCATGAAACTTATAATAAAAATATACAAAGATTTATTTTTTTGAAAAGTAAAATGAATTCATAAAAAAAATAGAAAATATAAAATGTTGATTAGGAAACTAATCAATAAAAACATCTAGGATAAGATCATGAATACAATATTGCATGGGACATAACCATGATTATATTAGTGACCCTTGATTATATAGTTTAGAAATTTAAATTGAACATGAACCATTTCACCTTTTGATGCATTTAAGTCTAGGAGACCCTTCTTATATGCATAGACACATAAAATAAGGTAGGAAATATCATTTTAAATGAATGGGATAAATTTAAAGTTGTACTAATCAAAGTAAAAGAGAATTCAATTATTCATAGTGTGATGTAAAGGCCAAGACAACAAAATCTATCATTGCAGAAGAAAGGAGCATCGTACATGCAAGAGTTTTACTGTACCTGGTAATTTACTGTACATTGAATATAGACAATTTAGTACATTTTCCACTAAAATGGTAAGTTTTTCTCTCTTTAGAGGGTTTTGAAGTTTTTTTGTGTAGAATTATTTTCTTGTATTGTAATAGTTATTAATTTGATTAATATAAGTTTTTCATCTCTAAAACTATCATTTGAGTTTACAAGTATAATAAATATTTGCATAATTAATAATTCTTAAATTATACTTATTTTAGATAATTTATTATTAGTGTAGATTGTGAACCTATATTTGTGGGGATTCATTACCATTTAATGGCAAGGGATGTTTTTGATTAGGGGACAAATAGGTTTTGATGGGACCCAAAACCCAGTACAAGAAGGTTTTGAAGGGACCTAAAACCCTTTACAAGGCAAAGAAGTTGGTAGAGAAACAAACAAAAAACCAACTGTAGCCCATCAACAACAACCAAACCAAGATATTTTGATCAATACAAGCTACATCCAACAAGTTTTGAAGGGGCCTTAAACCGTTATCAACTAGGTTTTGACCAGGACCTAGAACCCAAAGAGACTAGCAAAAAACACCTGAAATAGTTAGGCACCAAAGCAACCAAGCTCCATAAAACCATCTACTTAGTAACAACAACACTGATCCAAAAATACGAAGGCAACAAGATTCCCCAATCAAAACAATCATTCCACCAAGCTTCTCAACCTCAATACGGTAAACACAAGGTAGACCAGAGGAAGAAAAATATCTTTAAAACACTAGCCCAACCAAGATACTAATTCAACCTTCATAAATGAAGGAAATATCTCCCCTTTATTGGAAAGGAATTCATGAACACTTTTTCCACTAAATCCATAGATCACCAACAACCATAGACTCCACCTCAAAAGGAGAAACTCCCACCTCAAAAGAGACAATAGTTGAGAAAACTAGAGCAAGGAGCTTCCACCCAGAACCACAACATCCATCTTCACCTCTATATAAGAGGAATCCACCTCAATAGGATCAGTCTTCACCTCTGTAGAAGAAACATGCTATAGAACCAAGAGCAAAGTCACCACACTAGCAGAAAAAATCACACCAACCTTAGGCATACCTAGAAACAGGAGTAAAGAGAGGGACAAGAACAACAAAATTAGCTGGGCCTTTAAGATAAGCAATAAAAATAACCTAGCTAATCACCCAAGAGCCAGAACAGGAGCATAACAAAAAATCAACTAGGTCTTCAAAATAGACATGAAAAAAAGCCCATACAACCCACAGAGAGCATAAAAGACCCTCCGATAGTAGAACACCATCTAGGTCAACAATCAAACCATCAAGAAGAGCACCTCATACAAGATCATACAGATACAGATTTGTTTGTAGAGGAAAAATAACCCAAATTGAAGAAGAGCACAGTGAAGAATAAGGGGGTCCTGTAGACAACCAAAAGAAGCACCAACTTACAAGTCAGTCCCAACATCAGAAAGCTCCTCCAAAAGAGAGCCCAAAGCCAAGAAAAAATGTCAACCCCCTTTGGAAATGAGGACCAAGTTAACCACAAAGGGTACCCAATAGCTCTGAAAGAGAGCCTTAGAAGATCCAGAACAACACAAGAAGCCACAAAGCAACTGCTTCTCCACCAAAGACCATAGAGGAAATCCCTAAAGTCCACCACCAGACTCTCAACTTGAACATGACTATGAGGCAAGAAATCCCCAACACCGCCATCAAAGAGAAACTCTCCCTAAGAGATCCCTTTGTTGGTGTAATTAATATTTAATTACACTTTGCATAAGTTTACTTAGGCTTTATTTAATTCCTAAGTTATAGGTTCTTATCTTTATCTTGTTGAGCTATCTTGTTGCTCAAGATAAGATTAGGGTTATGCATCTTTTCTTTTATAAAGCAAATCATATTTTGTAATTATCGAATTCTCGAATAATAATTATTTGCACATCTTCTTGCAAATCTCTGCTTTTTTATTTTTCTCTTCTGTGGAAGGTCTATTCTAGTTTGCAAATCTGATCTTGGTTTCTAACATGGTATTAGAGCCTTGATTTGCAGCCCCTTCTCAATTTTTTGAGAAAATCTTTGCAGAGTTCGTTCGGGATTCCTTGAGGGTTTCAGACCTCAAGCTTGTCTCTCTATCTCGGTGCTCTTGCATGGTCACTTTTGGCGCACATTGGAGGAAATATGAGTTCATTTTCAAGTTCAGGGCTATCGAAAAAGTCAAGATCAACTTTTTTTTGCCTAAATCCGACATTTTATGCTAGAGTTATGAGGGTTTGAAGATTTTTCAGATCTGGGAGTTGTGAAACTCCTGGTACATTTTCAGGCAAATTGGACCTTGCCATTAGATCCAAAGCATCTGAGAGACGAAAATCGACATATAATATGCCTATATTTGGCGTCGACTGTTTGTGAGGCAAAAAAATTTTGCCCGTACGACCTCTGTACCGCCCCTATGCACACATTTCAAAAAATTCAGGTTTTCGTGCATGAAAAAAATCTATTGTTTTTTTTGAAAAAACAAATTTTTCTTTAAAAAAAAATATAGAAAGCAAAAGTTTTTTTTAAAAAAAATTTAGAAAGGGGGGCGGATTTTTAAATTTTGCAGGGGCATTTATGAGGGTGGTACCTGCAGGTACCTGTACATGCAAGCCTGCGGGCCACACCCTCCAGCCCACCGGTGTTTTCTATCGACCGATGACATTGTTTCCCAATGGCGTGTGGTCTTTTCCTATGATTTTTTCACCACCAGCGACATCATCAAATGACCAGAGGCGTCCTCCGGCAAACCCCCACTCGACGGCCCTTTGGAACTCCTAGCGGCCTCCTTCAAAGTTTCTGGCATGGCAAGAATCAGGAATATTCCCCACATCCTTTTCAAAACCGGCGACCCTTCAAAAAAAACTCACCGGTGCTCATTGAAATCAGCTCAGCCAAATGGTAGGGGAATATTCCCCAGCATCCTATTTATTCCGGCGAATCTGGTTTCTCAGCAGATCGGGTGTTTTTTTCCCATGCAGGGTGACGACCATCAAATTTTTACCGGGGGGGGCACTTTTTGCCCCGACGGCCAGATGGCCATCAAATTTTTTGCAGTGAAGTGCTGACGTCAGCATGACATCATCGGTCGTATGACCCTCTTTGCCCCTCCTAGCCCTGATTTTCCCTAAAGGAGCAGTATTTTTCTTTTAGTCATAACTTGGGCATACGGTATCAAAATTGGGCAAACGAGATATCACCAAAAAGATGGTTCTGAACACTTTCCAGTGATGTAGGTTATTTTTCAGAATTTTTCTGTTTATCTTCTTTTTTTTCTGTTTGAACTTAGATGTTCATTTTGGGCTTCTGAGCTCATAACTTTTTGCCACGATCTCTGATTTTCGCCATCTTTGCGGCGTTGGAAAGGTATTGCGGAGCTCTATCTTGTTGTCCATTCACTTTTTTTTGTTTCTATCCCAAGTTTATCGTTATTCCAGATTTTTCCCGATGGGTGTTTTGGAGATTACTTGGATGTTTTGGCAGTTGGAAAAGTGAAACTTGAACATTTGCACTTCATTTTAGTACCATATCATGTTATTTTCTTTTTATGCATGCATTAGCATTCTATCCTTTTACAATCGTTGGGTTATTGTAATAAATGAACTGAGATAAAGTTCCATCAGGGGGGTTTCTTGGACAATTATCTGATTAGACTGTGCATGCACTTTGATCTCCATATCCATTTTGATTTGTTGGCAGCTCGTATGGGTTATTTGGTTTCCTAGTTTCTTTTGGCCACATTTTTGCTATAGCTTGACACATATCAGATTCATCAGTTCACACTTCAGTTGAGAGATTATGTTTCTTGATCCTCATTGGTTCAGATTCTTCTCAGTTTGAGGGCCATGTCTTTATGGTTAATGTTCCAGAGTCTTTTTTGGTACTCCTTCCCATGGAAGAGTTTCAATCACAGTTTTGCATCAGCATCGAGATACACGGTTTCTAGATTCTGTGATCATCTCATCTATTGTTGCTTCACAAATTCCAAGGTTGTTCCAGTTTGTGATTTTTCTAGTGTTCCATGGCATTAGGTCTACTATCACATTATCATGATTCCAGTTTTGGTTTTTTGTAGACAAAGGTATCTTTCCTTACTTGCCAGATTGCGGTTCCAATGTTACTCCACAATGTTCTTCCAGTGCTTCTTTGTAGCAGTCATCTCATTGTAGGGGGGTTTTGTCCCATTGGGTTTTCCTTCTCTACCTCATCATTGCATTTGTAAATGAGTACCTGATCAGGCCTTGTTGCTGGGACTCATATTTGCATAATAATTTGTCTCCCTAAGTTGCACTTATGGGGTGGTGTTGGTGTAATTAATATTTAATTACACTTTGCATAAGTTTACTTAGACTTTATTTAATTCCTAAGTTATAGGTTCTTATCTTTATCTTGTTGAGCTATCTTGTTACTCAAGATAAGATTAGGGTTATGCATCTTTGATTTTATAAAGAAAATCGTATCTTGTAATTATCAAATTCTCGAATAATAATTATTTGCACATCTTGCAAATCTCTGCTTTTTTGTTTTTCTCTTCTATGGAAGGTCTATTTTGGTTTGCAAATTTGATCTTGGTTTCTAACACCCTCTAGCCAAAACATCACCAAAAGGGAAGAAAAAGGTCAGGAAAGCCTTTCACACAACAACAACAGGCTCTTCCAAAGAGCACATAGAAAGAACATAGACTGCTTAGGAAGAGGTAAGCTTCAAGTGGCAGACACCAAACAAGAGCCCTCAGACGAAGAAAGAGACACTCCCCTCACAAGTCGTGAGGTCTTAAAGATGAAGGAAATAGAAATGAAACCCATGCAACATAGAGAAGGAAAGGATGATAAGAAGCCCAAACATCAGTTTACCAAAGATAAGGCCAAAGAAAAATCAGTTGCAGAGAGAAAACTCATAACCCAAAGCTCCAAAGGAGGCTTAAAGAGAAAATATGTGCCCAAAGAAGCTGATGAACTTGCTAGGGCATCCACATCTGCATTAGACCCCTCTCCATCGTTGTCTCCATTATTAGAGGAGTTCAAAATTCCTCCTGCACTCCGCTTCCTGCCCATTTGCTACACTCGCTTCTCTCCATACTATCACGATCTTTCAATGGTAAGGGATGTTACTCTTAATAAAGAGAACTAATTTATATGTAAAAAGAAAAGAAGGGTGAGTTTATGTCACTTACATGGGAATTTGATTGTAAATATATTTTTATGAATTTTAAAATGTTTAGGAGGATGAATCCACTTCAAGAAAGTGAAGGGATTATTAAGGGGAACGCACAACACCATGACCAAAAGTATAGCATGTAAAAAATTATACTATTTGTTAAGTAGAAATTAGGGAGGATTTTTTTTAATTATTCCTCACCCATAACACTAGTTTTAGATATTCAAGTTTAAGCACAAGATCATACATACAAGGGTCTCACAAATAGCGGGAATTTTCCTATATATTTAATGTAAGATTTTGCAGGACCAAAATCTCCTTTGATAAAGGAGGTGTGATTCATATGGATCATTGAAATTGCCATAAAAATACATAGAGATGTATTTTTTATCAACAAAATGAATCCATTAAGGATATAAAAACAAAAAAGTTTGACTATGATACATGTTAGGAAAATCATCTAGGGTAGGATTATGACCTATGAATATACAACCAAGAATTTTGAAATGTGAACCAAAAAATAATCATTTCACTTTTTTTATATGGAAGAAAAAATTGATGGACTAGGAGAAAATTCATGTTTGTATAATTCTATAAAATATAATAGAAACTAGCATTTGAAATCACTAGGAGGAAAAGAAAGATTTTATTGATCAAATTATAAAAGGATTTAATTGTTCATAGTGTGATAAAAGGATGAGACCCTGAAGAATCGATTGGTATATTGCACCCAAGAATTCTATTATAATTCAAGGTAAATTTCTACTTTGAATAGAGGTAATAAGGTATTTTCCACTACAATAGCATTTTTTCTCTCTTTAGAGGGTTTCCAAGATAAAAACTAGTTATTTGTGTGGAATTATCTACTTGCAACATGTTTTATTCTTAATTTTATTAGAAATTACCTCTCTCTAATAGTTTCATTTAAATTTACAACAGAAAAGTATGTTTACCTAATTTACAATTCTTAAATTTTACTTATTTTAAAGAATTCTCAAATTAATAGGTTTCTAATAAAATCATCTGAGTGTCACTACCCAATCTCTAGGGTTGTGAAAATATACATAAAATAACATCATTATTCATCTATTTTTTAAAAGTTTCAAATTAGTCATGTATTTATTTTACACAATTTTATTTTTTTCTAAGTTGGTTATGCTTCTATTACTTTTCATGATACATAAAATGGTTTGAGATGTAAAATATTTGGCATAACTTATACCCATAATTCAAAATAAGTCACTTTATAAATCTAATGATTCATATAAAATTAACATCTTTTTTTTTTTTTTTTTGGCATTCTTTACTTTTGCACACATCTATACTCATCTCACATAAGTCATACAAACTACCACCCATGAAGGCATTCATAAGTACACATATAAATACTTGAATCAATGAAATAATAGTTATATAAATTAATATCATAGATAAACACAATATTTATTTTATTTCCTTAGTAAGAAAGTTTATAAAGTCAAATTATTTAGCAAAAAAAATATTTTTGTATCTTATAAGTAAATATACATGGTCATAATATATTTATTAAATTGTTATTAATATTATTCAATATTATTAAGCCCAAAATTCAATGGTTGAAAGAAGGAGATCACAAATCTTCCTTCTTCCACATCTCTACTCTCAAATATAGAAAAATGAACCAAATAAAGAAGTTGAAGGATGATTTGAGAGTGAAAACCACTACTCCTACTCAGATCGATTGGTTGGCCTCTAGATATTTTCAGCATGCCTTATCTAAGCCTATTGGGGTCCCTAACTCTACTACTGATGACCATTTACTAGACTCCATTCCCCCTAGTCTAACTAACTTGGATAATACTGCTATTCTCAAGGATGTCACTCCTGAGGAAGTCAAACTAGCAGTTTTCAGTATGGGGACCTTCAAGGCCCTTGGGCTAGATGGCTTTCCTCTAGCTTTCTTTTAGGAGTATTGGGAAATTGTGGGAGAGGAATTATTCCTTGCTACCAAAGACATTTGCAGGTTGGGAAAATTTCTAAAATGGCTTAATCATACCTTTTTTTTCCCTCATTCCCAAAAGTGAAGACCACCAAACCAAGGATGACTTTAGGCCCATCAACTTGTGTAATACCATTTACAAGATCACCAAAATTTTGGTCAACTTCCTGAAGCCTTTTCTTGATAAAATGATTAGTCAATGCCAAAAAGGATTTGTCCCTAGTTGCCACATATTGGATGCTACAATTTCCACACATGAAATCCTTCACTCAATGGATAGATGTAACTGTGTTGGTTTGGCTTTCAAACTTGACATTTCCAAAGCATATGACAAAGTTCTATGGATTTTTCTCCTTAAAGTATTAGCTAGGTTTGGCTTTAATCAGACCATGGTGAATCTCATTTCTAAATGCATATCTATTGTCAAGTACTCTGTGTTGGTCAATGGGGTTCCACATGGCTTCTTCAATGTTGGTAAAGGGATAAGACAAGGAGATCCCCTTTTCCCCTATCTCTTTATTATGGTCGCTAATGTCTTAAGCTAGAATATTTCAAGAATGTTGATATATGGGCCTATTAAAGGTGTCAAACCCATAACTTCCCTTGAACCTTTAGCCATCCAATAATTTGTGGATGGTACCATACTCTTTGGGAAAGCTTTGGTAGTGGAAGCTAGAAAATGTAAGAATTGTTTAAACAATTATGCCTCCAGCTTGGGTCAATGCATAAAATACAATAAGAGTATGATCTAATTCTTCAATAGCACACATGCCCTTCAGGACAAAGTGACTACTTAGCTGGCTTGCAAGAGTGTGTTCCTTCCTTTTATGTACCTTCGCCTCCCTCTCACAATTAAGGAAGTTTCACATATATTTTGGAACTCTGTCCTTGAAAGAATATAGAGAAAATTGGTTGGATGGAAAGGCTCTACCCTTAGCCATACTGGTAAGTTGCAACTCTTGGTTGTTGCTCTTCAAGGGATCCCAATGTACTTTCTTTCCATTTTCAAAGTCCCTAGATATATTGCTGAGAAATTTGAAAGAATTCAAAGGAATTTTCTTTGGTCTAGTATGGAGGAAAAGAAGAAATTGGCTTTTCTAAGTTGGGATACTGTTTGTATTCTTAAATTTGGTGGTGGTCTTGGCATAAGAAAAATCCAACCTACTAACAAAGCCTTGCTTGAGAAGGTTGGTTGGAACCTTCTAAGGAACAGGAAGGACTGGTCCATGTTTCTAAATGTGAAGCATTTAGACAACATTGCCCTAATCATTTGCCTCTCGAATGACCATCCTAGTGGCTCTCTATTTTGGAACAATATCTGTAGGATCAAAAAGCTATTACACTCTGGGTCAAGATGGAAACTTGGTAATGACAACAAATTTATTTTTTGGGAGGATCCTTGGCTACTCAAGATACCCCTCATTCAATCCAAGTTTAGGAATATGATGGCCCCTGCCATGGTGCTTTTTGGAAAAAAGGTTGAGAGACTACTTGTGCAGGTAGCTTGGTTCCATCAAGTGGAAAATGCTTGAGATTTTTTTCCCTTGTTCCCCAAAGTTAAGGTGCCTAGCTAAGACTCTTTGGGAAATTCCCTCTGACAAGAATACCCATTTCTACTTAGGCAGATGAATTTTATTGGACCAGGGAAAGTAAGGGTAATCTCTTTGTAAAGTCTACTTATAGTTTGTTGTCTTTGCAAGAAACTCAAAATAGTGTTTGGAGCATGCATCTTACACCAATTTTTTTTTTTTTGTGGAAAATGAGTCATAACAGGATCCTCACACAAGATAACCTAAGGAAAAGGGGATTTCAAATCCCTAATAGATGTATGCTATGTAAAAATGATGAGGATTTTGTCGCTCACCTATTACTCCACTGTCCATTTGTTGTTGAAGTTTGGGAGTATGTATTTCAAAGGTTAGGTATCCATTGGACCATGAATGGTGATATTAAGAACTTTGTTGATAATTGGATCGGTCCCTATCACCACCCTCTACCTAAAGAAATTTGGCGACAGGTCCCTCCCATTCTATGCAGGTGTCTATGGAAGGAAAGGAATAAACGGATTCTCAGAAAAGTGGAAAAACGCCCAAATGAGGTCTTTAGTATTAGCTTTAGACTTATTACTAAGAATGTATCCTTGTATGTTTGGAAACCTTTGAAAAAACCTCCCTCGGTCTTGGATATCACTATGTCTAATTCCTAGAACAAGATCTTGGACCTCAACTCCTTTGACAATTCAAATTTTTTTGCTAGGCTTAACACTATTTGGAAACGCCCTTCCAATGGTTGGCAGAAACTTAATTTTGATGGCATAGTGAAAGGAAATCCTGGCTTGGTTAGCATCAGGGGCATCATTAGAGATTATAATGGAATATTGATGGCTAGGTTTGTTGGTGGCATCGAGATACAAACCTGTATGACAACAAAGACAAGATCACTCCTAAATGGAGTCAGAATTGTTGTTACTCTAGGCATAGAGAACCTACATATTGAGGGAGACTCCAAAGTTGTGATTGACTCCATCAATAACAATTACTATTAGGGGTGGAATATTAGGGACATTTTGTTGGATACAATTCTTACTCAATAAATTTGAAAGAATGAAATTAACCCACATCTTCCGTGAGAGAAATAGAGTGACCAACTCCTTAGCCAATTTGGGCTCTTCCTAGGATTCATCTAAATATTGGATAAATATGGTGAGCCTCCCCTTGAATGTCCAAGGATTTATCCTTGAGGAGAAAATGAATCTTAACTATTTATGATGATGTCTAACATCTCCTTCATGGACTGGTACACTTGTCTTCCCACCCTTGGTCTCAATATGAAGTGGAAAATGGTTGATGATAGGGATGGGTACATGTGGATGACTAGGTTGTGATTGGGCTATTTTTGGTCTACCTAGTTGGTTTCCCCATGGGCTTAATGTGTGGTCTTTTCATTCATACAAAACTTATCCTTATAATATGAGCTTTGTCATTTGAAACATGTGGGCGACTAAAATCTTAGTCAAACCTTTGCTTAATTATAGGTCAATAAAAATAATGATGGCCTTTCTCTCTACCTCAAAGTACAAGTAATCGATGCTTGCAATGGCTCCGCAACCCTAAGCCTTTTGAAAATTCCTACTTGTATGTGGGAAAATCTCACTACCTTAATTAGGAAAGATTTGTAGATTTTTTATGGAAGTTATCCCTTTGATAAGTTGTTTGTGTCCATTTCCCTTCTACATTTTGAAATTTTTTCCATATTTCTTACTCTTGTGACCATTTGCTATATGTGTGTGAAAATGGGAGGAGATTGTGTGAGAACTAAACTAGGATCCTGTGAAGAATACCATCGAGATGCTTTGGTGAAACATATATGTATTGAAGGTGCTATAGCACCTTTAATGGAGTGTCTGAAAGGGCGCAACAAGAAATTGTCTGCTCAGTTTGCAAGAACTTGGTGTGACAAAAGGGTCACAGTGGGAGGGATTTCTTTTAAAATCAATGAAGAGGTTATCGTAAAAGTTATGGGGCCGTCTTATTTGGGATAAAAGCTTAAAAAACACATGAAAGTGCAAGACATGGAGAGCTTATAGACCTTCTTTAGGGAAAATGAATGACCTATGTAATTTCATGTGGGTTTTGACCGGAGCAAGCTTCCTACACCATGGGATCAAGTGTGTCTTATTTTAATGAAGTATATCACATTAGAAGGTCAGTTTAATTTTTCTATTTTACATTTTTCATTGTTGAATCACCTTCACCATATAATGCTTATTAGTTTCCCCTTCTTACTTTCATCCCTTGAAAGTTCTGTTAAAGAAATCAGAGTTTGTAGTGAAAAATCCTAATAAACCACCCCCTCTACACCTACGTCAAGGGCTTATCCTCTATCTTTATCATTTCTACCTTGCCCTCTACTCACCGAAACCCATTTCTATTATTAGAATCGAGGAACCCGAGCCCTCTAATTTGTCCTCTACTAAACCCTCTATGGTTGTTTTTGTTAGCCCTAAAAGGAAGATCCCTTCCACAGCCAACCAACCTCCTAAGGAATATAAACCTAAGCCCCCTACCAAAAGTAAGAAGGGTGGTGCGGGTTTGGCCCAATCTAAGGCTTTCGTGGGTCTCTATGAGCTAAAGAATACACCCACAAAGATAGAAGGGAAAAATATCAACAAATCTGAGCCTAAATCAAAGAAAGGAGAAAAGGAAACCGCCTTTCATGTTGAGGAACCTCCCACAGATAGTGATGAAGATGATTTTGTTGCCAAATACTCTCAAGGGGATATGGTGGTGGTTGCTAGTGCTGATATGGGGGTGGAACAAACAAGCATACAAAGGTCTAATAGGCTAGAGAAACACAAAAAGGAGGTCCCGGTGGATGAAATCTCTATAAGCCCAGAGTAGGAAAAAGGACAAGAGGATAGTAAACATGACAATCGAGGAGACTGAAGAGTATGTGGAAGGACCTAGTCTCTTCCATGAGATGAATCAAATGATTATGGAAAAATCCACACCAGATTCCTCCAATCATAAGGCTCAGGTAGAAGAGACCAACAAGTTAGATTTTGAGAAGGACGAAGACCCCAACAACCTACTTGCTCATGTCGCCAAACTGGAAAGGAAGTTTACAAGACTGACCTGGTTCACAATCAAAGTCATCAACCACTCTATTGTCAGTCTATCAATGGTGTTGAAATATGAGATTAACAAGAAGGCTACTAAGGTTGAACCCAACAATAGTTGGGTTGGGGAATATGTGTTGAAACTCCTCATGGAGGAGTGGGAGGGAATTGCTAGGTGATGGGGGGTCTTGTTTATTTTTGTATGGGTTATGTTTTTGTTGTCTCTATGTTTGGACTTTAAGTTGTTACTAGTTTTTAGTTTTATGATATGAATTATGGCCCTATGGGCTTCTCATGTTATGGGTATTGCACCCTTAAGTGCATTTTATATTATCAAAAGCATAGAAATTAATTTTTTTGGTTCATTATTCATATCACCAATGACACATTTACAATTTTATCAAGAGTGCATATACTAATATGAACATACAAATAGTCACATTGAGGATAGGTACAACCATGGGAGAATTTATTTTGTGAGCCATGAAGTATAGATTGTGATGCAAGAACTTATGGAAGTCATAAGTTTTGACTTGGGAGTTCAATTGAGAAATTTGTTCAAGTTATTTTTTTTTAATTTCAAACTCTTGCATGTAATTAAATTAGTAAGTTGACAATTAGTGTCATTTTAATTAGTTACAAATAATTGGCAACTTTCATAGGCCATATAGATAAGCATAAAAATTACCAAAAAAAGGCAAGTTAAGAAAGTTATTAAAGGGGTGGGGGGCCTAGCTTGATTGGCTAAAGTATCATGTTGCAAGCAAGAGGTCACAAGGTCTAGTCTCCCCCAAAACCCATGGTACTGGAGGGCATGTCATGCTAACACCATTGGTCACGTGAAAAAAGTTTACTAGGTGCATTGTAGTTTATAGGGGGACGGATACCCGACCAATTCCTATAGTCTTAAAAAAATTGCCAAAAAGGGTAATTTTTAGATTTGTACTTAAAGGGAAGTTTTTTTTTCAGTTTGAAGAGGATGGAATAAGAAATAAAATAGAATTTGCATAAGTATTTTGAGTTTTTGTGTCTATTTTTTTAAATAATAATAATAATTTATATGTTGTGAATTTTGGCTACATCGTTTGGTATCAGAGCTAGTGTTTTTGAGTGTGTAGATAGAGTTTCGAACAAGAGGTAGTTTGCACCAAGACTTGAGGGTTGGTATGTGTATGGATTTTTTTTTGATAGATGAATGTGCAAAATGCAAGAGGATTTATTTAGAGGATTTGAGGAGTTGAGGTTCTTGTGGTTGTGAAAAAATCACCAAAGGAGGTAGTTTGCAATAAAATTTGTGAGTGTTGGTAAGAAGATTTGTAAATAGATCATCGAGTGTGAGGAAGTTTACAACAAAATTTGAGGGTTTTGGTATACAAAAATTATTTATGTTGAGGTTTTGTGAGGCCTTAAGGATGGAAAATTGGAAGAAGAAAAGGACTTTTGTTATTGGATGGATTCTAAGGATTCCTAAACTTGAGAAAATCAGAGACAAAAAACAAGAAGAAATAAGAGTCAGAACATGATAGAGTTGTAACAATAAGTAAAAGAAATGGGAGTAGAGATTGAAAGAAGGAAACACGAAAAGAGAAGAGTTGAAGGTAATTTTGATTATCCTTTTAATGATATTTTGATTCCAAGTAAGAAAGAAGATACAAAAAAGTGTCATGCATGTGGTACAAAAGAAGAAGAAGAGGATGAGTACGAAGAAATTGATAATCCTGAAGTTAAGACATGTCTTTTTGAAGGCATAATTGTGGAGAATGAGGAGGTTGTATGTGAAAAATAAGAGGTTGCACTAGAAGTTGGTATGATAGACTTTGAGTGTCCAAAGTATGATGAGGTGATTGGTGAGGAAGGAGAAGATTTTCTATTAAGAGATGAGATAAGGAAGATAGAATAATTCTTTGCAACCAAAGAAAGTGTAGAAATTGTTGTAGATAAAGATGTTGCGATAGAGCTTGAGAAGTTGCAACAAATAAAGAGGGTAAAGAATATTTACTATCAATAAAAGAAGAGTGGCTTGCAAAAAATTCCAATGGAGGTGAGAAGATAAATATTGCAGCAAAGGATGAAGAAGATGATGTTGGAGCAATAAAGAAAGAAGAGGTAAATTCTAATTTCTGTGAGATTTTTCTTGACATCTATTCATTTGAGCATGATAAGATTGGTGTAGAAGAGGATATTGCAGCAGTGAATACATTGGTAGATGAAGGTACTATGGTTGAAAGTAAAGAAGAAGATAATAAATTGAATTTTGGGTTGCTTGGTGACTCCCCTTTCCATCAATTGATGACCTCTTATTTGATAAAGAGATTAGTATGATTGATAGTTTGTTGCAGGATGGGAAAGATGAATCTTTTGATTATGTTGATGTGAGTGCAAATGATGAAAGGATTGCAGCTAAAAATTATCTTTTAGAAAGCAAGAAAAAAGAGGAACACAATTTGTTGAAACCAATATTAGTGATGAAAAAATTGTTGCAACAGTGACATAAAAAGAGGTAATGGGTGAATTTGATTATTTTACTGAAGAAGAGGAAACTAATGTTTATGATTTTCCAAAATTTAATAGTGTTTATTAGTGAGAGATGAACTATGTGAAAAGAGGTAGAAAGAGAGGAAGAATAAGAGATGGAAGAGACATCAAATTGTAAGGAAAGGTGAGAAATAATGTTCAAGTAGATAAGGCAGAGAGATGGATTCAGTATGAGCATGGTATCTACAAATGGGAATTGAAGAAGTTGGATAAAAAAAAGTGGCATCAGTTTAAACACCATAACTTGCAGGAGTTGTGTTCTTTTCAACCAAAGGAGAATGATGCAAGAACTTATGGAGGT
This sequence comes from Sequoia sempervirens, assembly GCA_007258455.2. NCBI lineage: Eukaryota > Viridiplantae > Streptophyta > Pinopsida > Cupressales > Cupressaceae > Sequoia > Sequoia sempervirens. The sequence goes on along the minus strand of VDFB02193867.1, from coordinate 764,555,109 downwards.
CATGTAATTTTTGACGTAGGAGCCCAATTGAGAATTTTTTTCAAGTTTAAAAAAAAAAAAATCAAACTCTTGCATTTAATTAATTTAGTAAGTTGATAATTAGTGTCATTTTAATTAGTGTCATTTTAATTAGTTTCAAATAATTGGAAACTTTCATATTCCATATAGATAAGCATGAAAAATTACCAAAAAAAAGGAAAGTTAAGAAAGCTATTAAAAAATACCAGAATTATCTTGCTTCTGGGTAAATGCTTTGCTAGTACTATAATTTCTGGCTTATATATAAATTTTGAATATTAATATAAAAATAAATATATAGGCACTAAAATTTTTCTTAAAAGAAAAAAAGCTATTATAAATTTTCTAAAAAGGTAATTTTTGGATTTTGCTAAAAACTACCAAAAAAAAGTAATTTTCAGATTTTACAAAAATTGCCAAAAAAGGTGATTTTTAGATTTGTACTTAAAGGGAAGTTTGTTTTCAGTTTGAGGAGGATGGAATAATAAATATAGGAGAATTTGCAAAAGTATTTTGAGTTTTCTATGACTATTTTTTTTAAATAATAATTATAATTTATACGTTGTGAATTTTGGTTGCATCAGATTGATTCTTCATGCACCTCCCAAAATATTAGGACCCTAATTTCATACATGTGGTCATGAATAAGAACCAAATTAGCAAAAAGTAGAGGTAACTAGTGTAGGTGATACTATAGTTGACATATATGTTGTCAAATATTAAAATACCCTAGAAAGATATTTCAAATACAAGGTACAAGTGTACTGATAAGATCTAATGGTTTGAAAGATATCACTAATAGAGGTACTTACTAAGGTGTAGGACCTCTAAACAACTAAAAAAATCCAATAGTGTACTTATATATGATAATGGTATGTGCTCACCTAATGTTTAGAGGTATAATAGGGTCCTTGAAAAGAATATTGGTTTACAAAATTTTGTGTAGGTCATGGAAATAACTATGTAGTTGTGAGTGGAAGAGCTAGTAGTACATGAGGAAAGGTAGGTTTGGTAGTATAGTTGAGAGTTCTATAATGGATGTGAATATGTCTCCTTTTGGTCAAACACTATAAAGATAATAATTTAAGGGATTTGTTTCAAGATAAAACTAAGTAGCCATATAGTGTTCCATAGAATGTTATTGTAGATGTTGATGTCATATGAAAATATTTTGATGTTATTATCAATTGTCTAAATATACATTCAAAATAGTAAGAGATGCAATTAATTGAATAAAATAAAAATAATGGTTCCAGCTAATTAGATTATCATTTTTTAACCTATTAGTTCTTTGAAAATAATGGTATAGTATTAAATAAAAATACAAATGAACATCACAAAAGAATGCATCAAAATTGCTTCAAAAGAATAATAATTTTCCTTTACATTTACATAAAAACATCATGACCCAAATTTTAAATAAAACTCACGAAGATGTCAAATGAATAACAAGGCATCTACTATATTAACTATTCTAAAGTATATTACAATACTGCAACAACAATAAAAATCCAACAATAACATGCTCACTCCCATTATAACTTGAATATCATCCAAATTGATATGACTAAGATATATGACCTTTAATCTCATGTGTAACCTCCATGTTAGATATTCCAACTAGTTAAAATAGTTTTTCCCTCATTCCTAGGAAACCAAATGGTTTTGGTCCTTAGACCTGAGTATTTAAATATTGGTCCTTTGAATAATGCCAGGTAGGTTTAGCTTTAGAGAAAAATACATAATCAGAGAATAATAAAAACCTATAAATATATCTTTTTTTAGTATATTTGAATATCCTAAGGAAAAGATATGCTATTGTTGGCCCTTAACATCATAAAAAATCATGGCACTCTTTGATATGTGTGTGCAATATAAAGAAGTGACCATAAAAACATTTGAAATAGAAACCAAACTTCAACTAAAATATTAATGATAAATGACCATTGATATATTTCAAGTTGCAAGTACACATAAACCCATGCCCTTCATTTTAAATAATATTTTCTATTTATAGAATCCCTTCTAGAGAAGTGTGGTTAAATTGGCAATTAATGGTGATCTCTATTATGCAATGGGTTAGATAAGGTGAATAGTTTAAGAATATAGGAATATTAGAGTTTGGGGGTTAGGGGTTTGAATCTCTAACAAGAATGCAAAAAGAGTGTGGGTGAAGGAAAAGGGATACTATAAAGGATAAGTTTGATACTCTGATAGGAATAGAGGAGAAGAAGAGTTGGGTAGAAAGGAAAGTTGGTATGGTAAAGTTTGAAAGTATAGTAGGAACTAAGGATAAGTGAAAATTAGATGTAAAGGGATGCAAAGATGATGAATTTGAAAGTCTAACATATTGTAAACACTTAGAGATATGACCAAAAACACCCCACACTTAGGATTTTTGAGACCTTTTCCACTTCTAACACATTGGTAGGCATTAGGGGAATAATGAAAAACCATACCTAGGCCTTGGATTATCTTTTTTAAGATAAGGGTTATCCCTTCATTCTACAAATATAAATTTATTGAAAAGGGGACATTTCAATTCCACTTTCCCAAAATTAATTGAAACCTTTAGAATTCTATACATCACCTTGTCCTTCATTATTAGCAACCTATATAGATAGGTTCTCCAATGAACCAAATAGTCCATGATTTCTCTCCTTCTTGATCTTCCCATCATTTTTGTGATGATGGAGCTTGTTATACACATGATTAGGACTCTTCTATCTATCACATGAAACGATTTCTTCCAAGAATAGTTAAAAACATACTTTTTTAAAAATATATATGGGAGTAAGAAATGGCAACAAAAATCTTATTAGAGATTCATGTTTTTCTCCATTATACTAGCAGGTGTTGTTCTCCCTAATGTATTTTAGATATTCCTCCCAAAATATCCTTCATGATGATCTATTTCTTATTTAACTAAAAATAGTATAGGACCTAGAGTGTCCCATCATTGTTAGAGTTGATGATTGAACTCCACAACACCCAAAAATCACTTACAGGCAATTATCCTATGACAAAAGAAAGATCAAAGCAACTAATTTTTTATGCAACCAAAAGAGAAAATATTGAATCTAAAAGAGCACTAATATGTGTAGTGTATTAACCTGAATGGTTCTAAATTTAATTATTACAATGAATGTGCATGCTTATAAAAGTATGAAAAAGAAAACCCTAGATGAGGATTGCATTAGATTGTGACAAGTGTCTTAATCTCATGCAATGAGACAACTAGACCTATAATTAGCCCAATCTAATAATAAAAAATAACTCCTAATTTTAGCTTAAGTGAACTAAAGTAATAAGGACTCAATAATTAATTAATGAATAATTAATTATCAAGTGATTATCTAGATTACTCCAACACCCCCCTTAATATCAACTTAGGGAGAAGCTATAAAACCCTGATGTAGAATGCAATGATGGATGGATGGATGGGTCTCAGATACAATTCCTGATGAGGTACCCATGTACAAATAAATGAATCTCTCATAACTAGAGAAAAGGAGAAAACCTAATGGGAAAAACTTCTCTCCAAAAAAGAGAAAAAGAAATGATTGCACTAGTGAAAGGATAGAAGGAGGACTCAATGTGACCCTTGTAATGCCCCATCATAATAACCTAAGGAATGTTGCAATTGTGTATAAAAGTGTAATAATTTTTTAAATATAATTATTAAGTTAATTAGTTGCATACATTCGTTAAGTTACATGACGTTACACTACTTTGAGATTCCATAGACGACTTTAGTATTTCGCATTGCACTAATTAATTAATAACATAAAGATAACATTGCATTTCATTTGAAACTCCATTTAAGATAACATAAAGTACAAACATGTTTCATTCATTGCATTTGATAAAATAATACAATACTCATTCATCTGATGAGGTAGTTCAATAATAATTACAATTACAAGTGTTCACCTTACAACATTTGAGGGATGTTTTCAAATACAAGATTTACAATTAATCAATGAAGTGGTACACATAAGTTTCCAAGTGTGAGCTCTCCATCCATGAAGCTCTCAATACCATGATCAAAAATTGGGGACCCAACGGAGTAAGGTGCATTCCACCCAACCATGTGGTACCCGTAGGTCCACCCCCGTGCTAGGAGATAGTAATATGGTTACCTAGACATAATCTACTAACCCTAGACACTAGTACTTAACAAACTATTGGTTACATTGCTTCCAGATTTAGACAATTGAATGTATTACAAATACAAGGTTAACTGTTATTCTAGGTGGAGTGTCATCACAACGTTGCAAAGGTTACCCTGGTGTTTCTTCCTAGGTTCCGGCCCCCAACATGGGTTACCCTGGTAACCTCTTACGAAACCCGGCCCCTATTGCATATCATTGCGGAATCGAATGTCTTTTGAAGAAACAAGACACCATTTTCCATTCCAGGCCTTCTCATCTTATACTCAAGACTGTAGTAGCTCAAGAGTCATAAGTGAGGCATAATCATCTTGTTAAAAGTTTTAAATCTAACTACTGTGTTCTTTAGTTTTCACTGACTTACTAACTCTTTGCAAGTTACCCTGACACCACTTTGTGTGTCGGCCCTTACAAAAAGCCACTCCCCTAAACATAACAAAGGAATCTATGTTCTCTGACTAAGGTTTACAAGGTGTACATATTACCAAAATCAATATAAAAGACCAAACGTTTTACAACGGACTTCAAATCATTGTTCATAAAACAGGTGTCAAACCACCATACAAAGCCATGTACACATCCTTAGTTAACACAAGAACTCTACTTAAAAAAAATCACAATCCCCATTTAACAATTGGTCTGGAAGACTTGAACATTTATTACAATTCCCAATTTGCCCAACAAGAAAACAAGATTTAAAGCAAATTGAAAGAAACTAAAACATCTACTTTAGGATATACTAAATCCAATCAATCAAAATAGAGTGAACCAAACCAAACATCTAAAATATTATTTATTTTCCCATCCAATACGAAAATCCAATCAAACAATTAACTCCAATTTTACATTCACGCTATATAATAACACTTTCAATTTATTTTCTCAATTTTAAATTCCACATGCAATTATCAAAAATATTTTTCTAAATTAATTAATCACAAGTCTTTCAAATATTTATATACAACATATATAAATATTAAAATAAAGATATTATTAATTTATTCTTCTAATATATATACATACATATTCATATATATATAAATATTAACATTAAATTAAAATCCAAATTTATGCATGTAATATATTTAAAATTAAATCAGCATTTTATAAACATATATTTTCAAAGTAAAACAATAAAAAATCTTTAAAATCTTACAATGACTTTCCCCGTGAGGAGGGCTGGCCCACCAGGTTGCCTAATAGCTGTTGGTCAGCCTTGGTGGCTACCCACCAAAATAATGGGGAGGGCTTTGGCCCTCCCACACTGCCATTTTTAAAAAATTCTTTTATAAAATCCACCATACGCGGATCAACAAAAAATTGCATAAAAATCAATTCACCGTACGCATGACTTCTATGACACACTAAATTTTGAATAATATTTTCACAATCAAATTTATATATGAAGAATATATATATATATATATTAAATTCATACAGGGATTTAAATTGAAAGAAATAAAATAAATTTTCACAGGGTTTTCCAATGGGGAAATTGGGAAATTTTATAAACTTCTTCAAGATTTCCAAAAGAAACATGCACGATATTTTCATTCAAATCCAATCTACCCCAAGGTTTTAATTTTTTTAAACAAATAACCCTTCATAAAAATTCAAATACCTTTTACGAGAGTATGCTATAGAGGTTTTTGAACATAAATTCCTCCCAAAAATAAATTACACAGAGAAATTTTGTACGAGAATATAGGAATTTAAAATTGAACTTGCTTTTCACAAACAATCACTTCCAGAAACTAACAAAATTTATTCACAAAAAGAACATAAAACATTCACAAGATGAATACCTTATTTCCTTTGCTACTGGTGAAGAAAGCCTCTCAGAGCCTCTATTGCCTCAACTTCCAAAATCCTCCTGAGAACCAAAGCCCAAATAGTAACCAGAGCTTCCACAATTTGCAACAAAATACCCCAAAAGTATATACAAATTTTTTTTTTAACAGAGCACAAAATAATTTCCCGTGAATGAAAAAGAATAATCTCTGTGATTTCCCAGATCCAATTTTACCTCTGTAAACAAATTTCCTCAACCATAATCATTTAATGCACTGGCACACATGTCGAGAAGTGGTTGCAAAATATCTTCTCCACCACTTCTCGGCAATCTTGCCAATTTCAATTGCATGCAATTAATTTATTTAATTTAAATTTACAACCAATATTCAAATCACATGCATTTATTTTTATTTAATTTTCTAATTTTCAAATACAAATTTAATTTACAATTCAAATGCCATTTCCACAAATTAATTTAATTTCAAATAAAACTATTCACACACTTAAATAATTTAATTTAATTAATTTATTTATTTAATTAAATAAGTTTAATCTTTTAAGATCAAACCATTTAACCAAATAAGCTAATTAATTAATTAAATAATCATGCAACTAATTTCTTCAACATTTAAAAATTAATTTAAATAACAATGATTTAAAGCACAATAAACTAACATTAAAATTAACCAAATTTACCTTTCAAACAATTTATCCAAACAGAAGAATGCAAAACAACCTATGACTCAAACTAAAACTGACAATGTACAGTGACCAGGTTATAGACTAGACTAGGGTGAACCAAACTACTATCTCCCAATCAATGTATACGTTGAGTCTTGACACACTTAGACCTAAGTACCCAGGTGGAGTCGGTGTCATGACCTACCATTCCTGCAACCAAGCAATAACATGCATATATATATATAAACCATTGTACAGGCACACCGTGTGGAGAAAATCATGGATATCATAGGGCACTCACAAGCAAGTGATGCGATTCGTTCTCCACACCAATACACGTCACATCAGACTGACGAAATAAATAACTATTAATCCATCATAAACATATACATAACAACAATAATCAACTGAAAATAAACATCTACACTATCTCAAAACATGTCTAAAATCAGTAATCACCAAACATTGTATCATCATGTCACAGAATAAATCCACTATCGCTCAAAACCAGCGATCAAATATCCAAACAAAGTGTCATAGTCTAACTGTGAAAATGTAACAGATAAAGCATAAGCATAAACAGAGGGGTACTACACCCTCAATGACTGCTTCTATCACACAAGTACAATAGATATCCCCATATAAAGAGAGAGAAAATGAGGATATGAACCCCCCCATAGAAAAAGATCTCATGTGCCAATGATGAACACCTGAAGAAAAAATATGATCCACTTCCTACAAACAACATTTACCCCCTTAGAAAATATATCAAGAGGTGGCGGATGGAGCTTTCTTTTGGTGGTTCAACATTTTTTCAAACTTCTGGGAAGGCAAGAAATGTTGGTTCTTTCCCTGGTGGTAATGGTGGTAGGTATAAGATTGTTGTTGTTGATGGTGTAGAATTGTCAACTTGCAGTGGTGTTGTTGGTATTGATGGTTGGTCCTCTTTTTTGTCTTTTGTTCCAGACTCTTTGGGTTCTGGGGACAGTCTTCATTCCAAGCCTTGTGTGGGGGCCATTCCAAGTCCTTATAATGTGAGCCTATCCTCTTCTCCATGTCTAGAGATTTCTGTGAATGTTGTTGTCGGAGAAGGACAAAAGCATGTGGGGGTCCTTTCAAATGGACCCAGTTGGTCTAGTATTTTTTGTGCTAAGCCTAAAGGGAAGAGTACTTCTCCGCCAGTTATCTTTTTTATGAATTCAACTATCGAGGAATACTAGGTGTCTGTTCCTGATTGCATCATTGAGAAACATTTGAATTCAATGGACATATCTTTGGTGGGAAAGTTTATGGATCCTCGCCCGAATGTTGAGTTGGTTCCTAATCTTGTTTCCAATAGATGGAGGGAAAAAGGTCAGGTAGAGGTGGTTGTGATGGATAAGGGCTTCTTTTTGTCCTCATTTACCTATTATGAGGACATGGTGAGTGTTCTTACTAGTGGGCCATGGATGATTGGTAAGTCCTCACTGGTCCTAAAAAAGTGGGAGGTTGGTTTCAACCCCAGTTCTTGTTCTTTTTCCTCTACCCCTATTTGGGTAAGACTTCCAGCTCTGCCCTTGGAGTTCTAGGATGAACAAGTGTTTGTTGGTATTGCTAACATTTTTGGTAAACTTCTTTGCATAGATCAAATGACTACCTCTCAGAAATGGCTAGTTTATGCACATTTATGTGTGATAGTGGACCAATCTGCAAATCTTCCTGAGAAGGTGTTGATTAATTCCAAGTTGGGTGGTTGTAGTTAAGCGATTGAATATGAATCTATTCCTTTTTCTTGTTTTTAATACAAGAAGGTTGGTCACTAGGCCAAGAAATTCCCTTCTAGGCCGCCTAAACCTACTCATGCCCAACCTCTTATGGAATGGAAGGAGAAGAAAAAATCGTCTGAGGGACTTTGCATGGAGGAGGGAAGGGATGCTATGAATAAGCCTACCCCGAGTGAGAAGGATAAGGAAAATACCTCTTGTAAGGAGGTTGGTGTTTCGGGGGGTGAGATTGCTGGTGTGGTTTCTCCTCCGAAGGCCATTGTTAAGGATCAAGCCCCTTCAAGGGATGAATAGGCTTTGGAAGATGGGGAGATGATTGCTAATGAGGAGGTTTTTCCTTTTGTTGATGCTGAGGTTTCTAGAAATGTTGAGGTTGTGTGTAAGGTGTTGGATTCTTCAGCGTTGAAGGGTTTGTCTATGGCTATGACATCTCCGATTACTTCTAATGTGGGGGTAGTTGGTATCTTTGGTGTTGCAAGAGCCTTCTGTGGCTATTGTGTCTCCTATCTTTTCAAACATGGTGCTCACCTCTTCTGTCAATTAGAATGAGTTGGGGGGCTCTCTAAAGATTAAGGAGCCTCCTTTTTCACCGGTCAAAACTAGAAACAACAAGAAAAATCCATCTCATCAAGGGGTTGCTACCAGGAATTTTCTAAAAGTCAATTGTGGATTGAAGCCAAGGGGTAGGGGGAGACCCACTTTGCAACAAAACATGGAGAAAGAAAGCAAAGCTGATATTGTTGATGGTTCCCATAAAATGTTGTTCGAGATGTGTCCTAAGGGAGAATTTTATAATCCCCCATGAAGATTCTCTCATGGAACTTCAAAGGGTTGAACATCCCTCATAAGCAAGATCTCCTTGCTAACCTAGTGAGGGATCATAAATTGGATGTGATTTTGATTCAAGAAACTAAAATGTTTGTTGAAAGGTTGGAGTGTTTAAAGAAAAGGTTCTTTAAGGAGTGTGGTATCCATTTTTTTGACGCTAACGGTGCTTCGAGGGGTGTGGCCACCTTTTGGAATATGAAAGTTGTGGTTGGAAAGGCCATCTTTGTGGTTTCCTAACCACATTGCTACCTCCTTTCACCATATTAGGGATGATCTTTTCTGGGTTACTTCTAATATCTGTGCTCCTAATGTCAAGAGTGCTCGTAAGAGGTTCTGGGGGAATCTAAGATCCTTCAAATCTGATTTCCCCTCTGGTCACTGGCTTTTCATGGGTGATTTTAATACACCTTTGTGTAGTGCTGATAAAATGGGTGGATCTCAGGTGGATGATGAGAGTAGATTTGATTTGATGTCTTTTATTAATGACAATGCCTTGTTTAATTTTGATCTTCATGGGGATTCCTATACTTGGTCGAATCAAAGGATTGGTGATGCACTAATTCAGGTTAAGCTGGATAGGGCCCTCCTTTCGCCTGAGTGGTTGGTTCATTTTCTTGCTCCCTTTCAGCTCTCACAAGGTTGGGGTCGAATCACTTCCCCATTTATTTTTCTGTTGAGATGGCTGGTTGAAGGCATTCTTTCCCCTTTAGGTTTGAGAAGATGTGGACGTCTCATCTAGATTTTAAAGTTAACCTTGCTTCTTGGTGGGATATTCAAGTTGATGGGATGGCTATATATAGAATTGCTAAGAAACTGGTTGCGGTGAAGGCTAATGTGAGGAATTGGAATATGGCCTCCTTTGGTCACATTTTCCAAGAGAAGTCTTGTATCAAGGTGGATCTTTATCTCGTGCAACAGAATATTCAAGCATTGGGATATAATGCTAATTTGGCAAATGAGGAGAGTGTTCTTTTGTCCCGACTCCATAATATTGTGGCCAGGCAGGAGGAGTTCTGGAAGTAGAGGTCATGTGCGGTGTGGCTCAATTGTGGTGACAAGAATACTAAATTCTTTCATATTACCACTTTGAAGCATCGAACCTCCAATCATATTAAGTGTATTCGTTAGGATGGTGGGCTAATTGAGAATGATGAGGAGATATGTTGGGCGGTTGTTTCCTACTTTTCTAATCTCTTGTTTGATGATTTTGTCCTATCCATGGGAGCTCAAGATCAGGTGTTGGATATAATTCCTAGAATTGTGATGGATGATCTTAATTACATGCTATGTGGCATCCCTTCTGCGAAGGAATTCAAGAAATCAGTTTTATCCTTTGTTGGGAACAAGGCACTTGGACCTAATGGTTTCCCCATGTTCTTCTTCCAAGAATGTTGGACAATCGTTTCCAAGGATGTGGTGGATGCTACTAAGAATTTTTTTGGTAGCCGTAATTTGCTAAAGGAATTAAATTCAACTTTCATTGTGTTGATCCCAAAGACTCCTAGTGCCTCGGCCTTCAATGAGTTCAGACCAATCATCTTTTGCAATTCAATTTACAAGATTTTTTCCAAGGTTTTGGTTTTAAGGTTGGAAAGGGTTCTTCCTCTAATTATTTCTCCCCATCAAATTGGATTTGTTTTGGGCAGACAAATTCTTGACCCTATTATTATTGTGCATGAAAACATTCATTCGTTGATGGTTAATAAAAGGGTTGGTTTTTTGTTAAAGCTTGACCTTGTGAAAGCTTATAATTGGGTGAATTGGTCATTTTTTATTTAAGATCCTTTCTGATTTTGGTTTCTTTGATAACTTTGTTAAGTTGATTCAGAGTCTCACCTCGATGGTGTCCTTTTCTGTTTTGGTTAATGGCTCTCCTTTATATTTCTTTAAGAGCTCAAGGGGTATGAGACAGGGTGATCCAATTTCATCCTTCCTCTTCATAATTTTGGTAGAAACTCTAGGCAGATCTTTATAGTAGAATCTTTCTTTGGGCTCTTTAAAGGGTTTGAGGCCTACGTCTTCTTCTCCTCCCTGTTTGCATCAACAATTTGTTGATGATACACTGATTATGGGTGAGGTGCCTATTATGGTAGCCAAGACTATCAAATTGACCCTTCAGAGGCATGAGGCAACTTCATGGCAACTAGTGAGTCTTCCCAAGAGTACGCTCTTTTTCCTCGACACCCCAGAAAGAAGGATGCAAAGAATTGTTGGTATTCTTCAATATGTGGTTGGCACTCTTCCTCCTATCTTGATTTGCCTCTTGGAGATCATTCGACTCTTGATTCCTTTTGGAATGGGTTGATTGAAAAGTCTAATGCTAAGTTGGCTAGTTGGAAAGGTGCTTTGCTCAACCAGGCTGGAAAACTGGTGCTGATTAAGTCCATGTTGTAGAATCTCCTAGTGTATGCCCTTAGCCTTTTTCAAATGCCTAAACTTTTTTGGTAAAATATTGAAAGTATTTAGAAAAGGTTTATTTGGTCTAGTGTGGACGATAAGAAGAGATTGAGCCTAGTTTTGTGGGAGGAGGTGTGTCTCTTGAAAAGCCAAGGTGGTTTGGGTCTGCATAGGATTAAAATCTTCAACTCGACCCTTGTTGCTAAATAGTTGTGGTATTTCCTTCGTGGTGAGAAGGATTGGTTGATGATTCTTGCCTCTAAGTATCCTGCTCATGTGGATAAATTCAGGGATTCCCTTAGGGATGATTTCTCTCCTCCCTATGGCTCTTTCTTTTGAAATTCCCTGATCAGGACCAAAGGTGTTGTATCTGCTAGCCTTCAATGGTTAGTTGGCAATGGTATGGATATTCCTTTTTGGGATGATTGGTCATTTGGGCATGGTCCTCTACGAGATGTTGATTGGGCGGCTCCCCTAAGGGATCTATGTATCCAATAATTTGGGAGATATGTTTCTAATTATATTGTGAATGACGAGTGGAGAAGGATCCATGAGGAGTTCCAAGAGTTGGAGGAACTTTACAGAGTGTTGTCTCAATTTCATATCCATGTTTCCCCTTAGTGGGACAAGGTGATTTGGAGAAGGCTTCTGCATGGGTAGTATTTGGTGGCTTCTACTTTTAATTCCCTCAATGGCATTGTGGGGCCTAGACCGTCATGGGTTCTAGTTTGGTCGTTGAAGTTGATTCCCAAAATTAATATGTTTTTATGGTTAACAGTGTAAGATAAAATCTTAACCATTAATAATTTGTGGAAAAGAGGCTTCTCCATGCCTAATAGATGCTATCTATGTAGGAAGGATGTGAAGGACAATTCTCACCTATTTATTGGTTGTATTTTTGCTTGGGAGGTGTGGGATCTTTTTCTTAACCTTTGGAGGGTGGAGTGGATTTTCCCTTCATTGGTTTGGGAGCTCTTGCTCCAATAGTAGGTGCCTTCAACTAATTCTTCCTTGAGGCTGCTTTGGTCACTCATGCTCCCTCATATTTTATGGGGTTTATGGAAGGAGAGGAACAAAAAAATCTTTAGGGATGTTTTTCTCAACTCTTTCTCTCTTATTTTTCAAAATTGTTTCGACCATCAGGGATAATTTTATGCAAGCAGTTAAAAATATTGATATTACAGGTCGTGTGATGGTCTCTGATTATGATTTTGGGGTGGAAAACCAATGGAAACTTTCTTTTGATATTGCTAAGCCTTTGAAGAAAGATAAATCAGATAGGGAAGGGGTTGTTTGGTATTCTCCTCCTCTTGGTTGGCATAAAATCAACTTTGATGGTTCAACTAAAGGCAACCTGAGTCTTGCAGGTTGTGGGGGGGTGTTAAGAGATCATAATGGTAGGTTTCTTTTCGTGGTGGCACTCCCTTTGGGAATCTAGACTAACCACTTTGTTGAAGCTGCAACAGCCTACCATGGAATAAAGTTGGCTAGGGAGAAGGGGGTCTCAAATTTATGGGTCGAAGGGGACTCTCTAAATATAATTAACTGCCTTAGGAATTTTTCCCCTCCTTCATGGACTATTGAAAATTTTATTTTGGATGCTTGTGCTATGTTGCAGGATTTTAATGAGGTGTATATATATCACGCCTTTTGTGAGGCGAATGGGGTGGCTAACTGGATGGTGAATTATGGGGTGAAATTAGCTAGATATTGGGAGGCTAATGATAAATTTCCCATCGATTTAATTAATTTGCTCAATAATGACAAATCCTAGCTCATTGGAGGAAGCCATCTCCTTGTCTAAAGGCTTGTGTGGTTATCATGGCCATCTCTAGCTGATTAGACATCTCATGCTTGTGAAGATCTTTGGAATCTATGGGCATCTAAATCCTAAATATAGGAGGCTCCTCACTATTATTGTCCCTAGTACTACACTTGGCAGGAACACACACTTTCTGGGTGCTTTTCTTCCTCTCACCTTGGTGTTTATTTGCAAATGTTTATTGTTTCTCTCTACTTCTGTGAACTATTCAATGATGGGTGGGGAGAGGTGCAAAATGGAGATGATTTCCTATGATGATTTCAAGGCCAATGTCGATGTGTGGGCAATCCTGCAAAAGAAAGGGGTTACCCATTTCATGGAGAGACTGCATGGCTTTAAAACAAGTGTTTCCAAAGATTTTGTCGATGCCTAGCATGGTCGGGTTCTAAGCATGTTTGGAAGGGATACCACTATTAGTGAGGATTTCATTGCAGAGGTTACTAGGATGTCGACCAAAGGAAGAAAGTTGTACAAAGACAAAAATATTTTAGGATCTACTAGATTGAATTTTCTTTGGGACAGAGAAAGCCAAAATGGTGAGGTTGGACTATGGTGGATATGATAGGTTCAAGATTAAGCCTATCTGGTAGGAGGTTTCCATGGAGTTGATGCCTTATTTCACCCTAGATGGAAGGTATTTGGCCTTGTATAGTCATCACTTTGTGATGCTCAATAATTTTCATCACGGTAAGCTCATTTCTTTCCCTTTCCATCTGTTGCTTTCATTGGAATAGGAGATTTTGAATTTCAGAAAGAACTCAAGAAAACCTTTCTTACATGAGGGTTTAATGTTGCTTATCGGTGATCACATTAAGGCTAACTATGTTTTTGAAGCTCCTCGTCCTCTTAATTCAAAAAAGGAGGGGAGTGGGAAATGCCAAATTGAGGAGGTGGTTGAGAGTGAGGGGAGAAAAATTGAGGAGGAATTTGAGGCATGGTCGGATGGGTACCACACTAACTTAGACTACACTCCCTCTTCTAGTGGGAAGAAACCCTTTGATAGTAAGGAAAATCCCTCCAACTCGCTTGTAAAGTTCCATTGCATGGTACATGTATAATTCAAAGGCTCTACACGTCTTTTCCATTCCTTCATGAACACTACCTTTTTCACTAACTGTAAGAATCCTACCAGTAAAAAATGCACAAAACTAACCACAAATATTTATGTAGAGGTAGAATATCATTTCCTAATGCCCCCATAAAAGTTTGTTGAGCCAACTCTAGTTCATCACACTCAAAATGAAGAAATCCAATGTTGTTTAACAATTCAATGGGTACTTCTTCTTTGCTCTTCTTTAGAAGAGACTTTGGTGTCTTAAGAGAATCTAAGGTTGCACTGGGATCTAACAATATTAATAACTCACCCATTTTGATAAATGCATTGGCATCATGTGGATCTATGCGAGTTTCCTTTCTTAAAATTTTCAAATCCTTCTTTGCCTACCCTTACTGAGCATATATATGGACAACAACTTTTAAGCTCTCACAGTTCTCAGGGTGGACCTCTAGAACCTTTTTAGAATTTGAGAGAGAACTCTTAAGATCTCCCAGCTTCAATTGAACATGTCCACAAAATCTTCTGGCCTATGGTTTTCCTTGACTGATGCCATGCAATAGTGGCTAGTGGTGTAATAATAACCTTTAATATTATCAAATTGTGCAAGATTATAATATGAATGAGATTTCATGAGCGGGTGTTTAGTTGAAACAAGAGCTATCTCAGTCAACTATTCCATGAAAATGTTGCCCTATGAAGAAAAAATGGTTTGTTAAATGATTCAATGGAACCATTGCACAATACGGGTATAATTCAAAGTCTCTACACATCTTTTCCATTCCTTCATGAAAAATACCTTTTCACTAACTATGAAAATTCTACAAGTAAAAAATGCACAAAACTGACCACATAGATTTATGTAGAGGAAAAGCATCATTTACTAATGCCTCCATAAAATTTTGTTGAGCCAAGTCTAGTTCATCATGCTCAAAATGAAGAACCCCAATGTTGTTTAACAGTTCAATGGGTACTTCTATGCTCTTCTTCAAAAGAGACTTTGGCATCTTAAGAGAATCTAAGGCTACACTGGGGTTTGATGATATTAATAACTCACCCATCTTGATAAATGCAAGGGCATCACATGGATATATGTGAGTTTCCTTTCTTAAAATTTCCAAAGCCTTCTCTACCTGCCCTTGTTGAGCATATATATGGCCTATAGCTTTTAAGCTCTCAAAGTTCTCAGGGTGGACCTCCAAAATCTTTTCAAAATTTGAGAGAGAACTCTTAAGATCTCCTAGCTTCAATTGAACTATCCCAACCCAATGATTGGCAACACAAAATCTTGTGGCCTATGGATTTCCTTGATTGATGTCATGTAGTAGCAGCCAGTGGTGTCATAATCACCTTTACTATGATAAGATCATGCAAGATTATAATATGAATGATATTTCATGAGAGGGTGGTCAGTTGAAACAAGAGCTATATTAGTCAACCATTCCACAAGAAAATGCTACCCTGTGATGAAAAAATGGTTTGCTAATTGATTCAATGCTATTGCACAATACGAGTATAATTCAAAGGCTCTATGCATCTTTTCAATTCCTTCATGAACAATACCTTTTTCACTAACTGCGAGAATCCTACAATTAAAAAATGCACAATACTAACCACTAAGATTTTTCCCCATTTCAAGCAATAAAATTACCAAAAAAATGTGTTTAAAACCTGCAAAAAAATGTAAATAAAATCATGTTGATTCTCATGCAAAAAAAAACACCATGAGACCATAGCTTGTTGCTTACTATTATGCTTTGATAGATTTTTTCCAAGCATCCATAGCTTGTTTGAAATCACTTGTTTTAGGCTTTTAGCCATAGCAGCAAGGAAGTGAATTGTTTGATAAAATGCTTTGGTAGACACGTATGAAAAATATGGTAGCATAGACAAGGCAATGAACTTTGGAAAAAATGCCTCAAAGAAATGTTCTCTCATGGTGATGGAATTCCATGATGAATTCCATGAAAAGAAAATTGTTATGGATTTTCATGGCATTCCATCACCATGAGACCACATTTCTTTGAGGCATTTTTTCAACTAGTTCACTACCTTTTCTATGTTATTGCTTACTATTATGCTTTGATAGATTTTATCCAAGCATCCATAGCTTGTTTAAAAGCACTTGTTTTATGATTTTAGCTATAACAACAAGGCAGCGAACTATTTGAAAAAATGTCTCAAAGAAATGTGGTCTCATGGAATGCCATGACAAGTAAATGCAATTTGCAGCTACTTCTAGTTATTAGTTATGCAATGTGAAGTAATGCTTTGAGTTTGAAAGATGTGCAATGCAATGTAATCAACAATTTGATTATAAACTACAAAAACCTAGTTTTTACAATTCATTAGTTAAACTCTCTATTTTATTTTCTCTCTATAACTCTATTTCTATGGAAATGTCTTTCAATTAAAAAATAATAATTTTTGTGTCCTAGTCTACAATTTTTTACATTTTTTAAAAATCCTAAATTTTCAAAAAATCTTGAACTTTTGGTTTGCTGTTTTTTTTCTCCAAAAGATTTTTTTTCTATGTGTAGAACATTATAAATAGATTAATTTCAAAGGTTGACTATGAATCAATACCATGCATATGATGAGAGACTAGCAGATGAGAGGCACATGGACAAATATCCATGTCCATGTAATGACTATCTTGGTGGAAAGGTGAAAAAAAATTGATTTATCGACATATGATAAGATATGGGAATAGTGGTATAAACTCTTGGGGTTACAATTATTATGAAGATATGAAAAAATTGCAGAGTGTGAGAGATGAAGAGGAAACAAACATAGATGAAGTGGCACCAAACAGAGATGAAGAGGCAACAATATTAGATGAAGGGTTTGAAGTTGATAGAATGTTGAATGAGGGTCTAGACAATGATTAGGCCAAGTTGATGGAGGATGCTTTAAATCTTGTGTATGCTAATTTCAAGTTAAGTCATTTGACAAAAATACTCCAAATTCTTAACTTGCAAGTGGTGCTTGGTTAGACAAATGAGAGTGTAGATCATTTATTGGCATTATTAAGTTCGTTGTTACCACTTGACTCCATATTGCCAACAAAACAATGTCAATGTAAAAATAAAATCACTAAGCAAGGCTTAGGGTATGGAAACATCCACACATGTGTGAATGGTTGTGTATTATTTCACAATAATCTTGCAAGTGAGAGTGAATGTCTGAAATTTCATGAAGTGAGGTATAGATAAGGTTTGAAATTAGTTGTGGTTCCTAGAAAGGTTTTTCGCCACTTTCTGATAATCCTGCAATTACTTTGAATGTATAGGTGTAGAGACATTGCTAAACTTATGCAATGGCATTCCCAAAATAAGAGCACCAATGGAAAACAATGACATGTGCCTAATTCTAAGATGTGGATGGAATTTGATAACAAATGGCCTAATTTTTCTCAAGATACTCATCATATAAGGTTGGGTTTGGCTCTAGATGGGGTGAACCCATTCTCAGATCAAGGTACTAAATGGTCAACTTGGACAGTGTTTTTAATAAATTATAACTTGCCTCCATGGTTAGCAACTAAACCATTTTTTTTAATGCTATCATTGATTATACCAGGAAAGAAAAGTGTGACTTTAGATACAATCGATGCTTATCTAGAGCCATTATATATGATGAGCTAATGGAATTTTGGAAAGGAATTGAAACAATTCAATATTTAAGGGATGGTCATTCAATCAAATTCACTTTAAAATCTTCCTTATTGTTTATGATTCATGATCTTCCTACATATGGAACATTATTTGGTCTCAGTGTTCATGGATATCATGGATTTATTGCTTGCAACTTTAAGGATTTTGTGAGGCACTCAAGAAGTTTGTGTAAGTGCATTTATTGTGGACATTGTGCTTATCTTAAAATGTATCATCCATATTGTCGACAAAAAACACATTTTAATGGTCAAGAAGAGAATCATGAAGCACCATTGCTAATAATGGGTGATTACATTGTTGAGAATGGACAAAAAAAAATGTCATTTATTGAAAATGATGGGATTGCTGGTAGTAAATATGATCCATGTAATGAAAGTGGTGTAAAATAGTTGTGCATATTCTATAAGTTATCATACTCTAAGGATATAACCATTAGACATACTATTGACTTTATGCATATTGAGAAAAATATAGCCTATGCTATTATAGAAACTCTTTTTGGTGCTTTTGATACTATTTCATCATGTGAAGACTTTCAACAACTAAAGATTCATTGAAATCTTTGGGTTGAAAAATATGATGATGAAAAATATAGAAAACCTAGTGCTCCTCATGTCTAGACAAAGGAACAACGTGCACAATTCTTACAATTGATGTCTCAGACTCGCTTTCCCATTGGATATGTAAGTAGTAGTATTAGAATCCAAAATGACATTAATGGATTAAGAGGCCTCAAGACCCATGACTATCATGTCATAATCGAGAATATTTTATCTATTGTGGTAAATATATCAAGTTTGGCAAAGGGGCCAAGATTGGCAATTATAAGGTTGAGCCTAATATTAAGAGAATGATTTTACATGTATTAGATCCTTTGAAATTTGATAGTTTGAGGGAGGAGGTTGTTAAAGTCCTTTATCTATTGGAACATGAATTTCCACTAACAACCTTTAACATTTCTATGCATCTTTTGATACATCTAGAATATGAACTAAAGCATTGTTGCCCAGTAAGAACGAGATGGATGTATCCTATAGAACGATATATGAAGGTTTTGAAAACAATTGTTCGTACAAGGGAAAAACTAGAAGGCATCATATTTAAGGGATATTTAATGCAAGAGGTAATGGGATTTTGCACAAAATATATGAAGGATTTTAAAAATGTCAATCGACATGTATGGCATGATGATGAAGATGAGAGAGTTGTAGGTGAAGTATTAGAAGGAAATGGATGTTGCTTCAAGCTATTACATCAAGAAAGAAGTGTGATACATTCCTATATTCTTCAAAACACATCTTCGTTCAATAAGTGACATAGGTAAAAAAATTACGCAATAATTTATTTACCCAATTGCATTTACACATTTATATTATTTAATCTTACTAATTTTTTATGTTAATTTTCTACTAGAAAATATGAAGAAGAGAATCAAACTTGGATGCAACATCGACCTCAAAAGCGTAGACATCATGATTTGATTAGAAGTGATTATTTTCCAAAATTTGAAGAATGGATTGCTAATGCAGTCAGTGATGCAAAAGAAGAAGGTCAAGATATAACAATGGAGGAAAGTGAGCTTTCACAATCTCCACATTTATGGGCTATGCATTTTAGTGGAATGTGGGCCTATGGTAGTCATTTAAGAGTGGAAGAAAAATACAAAGGAAAGACAAATTGTGATTGTGTTGTTAGTGTTGAATTTCTTCATGAAAATGAGAAGAAATTTTATGTTGGATTCATCCAAGAAATTATTCAAGTTGATTTTGGTGAAAATAGTCCTATATTATTAAAATGTAAGTGGATCCAACCACCTGCAATACAATTTGATGAGTATGGATTTGTATGCACAAATACATGACAATTTTTATTAGAGATAGATGAGTTGTATGTTTCCCCTCTTCAAATTAACCAATCATTTCTATTTGATGATGTAAGAAGCCCAAGATGGTCGTATTTCATTCAAATAGAGTCTCATTCAAAATGAAAATTCATGGAAGTTTTCGATATAATTCTTGATGGGCAATATGCTAATTTACAAGAAACATTAAAAGAAGTGGATGAAGATGATGATGGAGTGTTTGAAGAAGAGATTTTGATTACCAATGAAGAGATTGGAAGAGAGAATGTATTGCATGTCACAAATGAAGATGAGGAAAAAAATCAAGCAGATGTAGACACGAGTGATCAGGATTTTGATCTTGTTGGTAATGTAGATGATTATGATGATGTTTTGTCACCTTAACTAGTTTGTCACCTTAAGAGGTTAGCTTGTCACCTAAACTTTGGTTATATGTATGGTGTAATTTATTATTGAATGTAATAAAGATTTGAGTATAGGTATTCTTATTCATTGTTATGTTACTGATACATTTCTGAATGTAATCATCATTATTCTATTGGTACATTGTATACAAAACTTGAGATGTTCACTATTGATTTTAAGTGCATTTAAAGTTAGGTTCAATCATTCTTCTTAGTTTTCTTACTTTGGCTGAAATTAATTATTTTTAGTTAGAATATAATTTCTTGTATGCCCTACATGTTTTCTAGATGCTATACTTTTCTAACTTCTCTAGAATTGCTAGATATGAAAAGAAGCAAGCAAGGTCTAAAGGTATCAAATAATGCAACAAGATACCTATGAAAGTAAACAACTCTTTAAAATCTTAGCAATAAATTGTAGTCATTTCTCTGATATTTGGATAGCTTTAGTTTGTAATACAACTTCTAGCCTCTACATGCATTGAATATGCTTGTGTGAAGGAAACAATAATGAACATTTGTGATTTAATAATACATATAGATATCTTAACATTAGGTGAATTGAGCCTCCTCATTACAAATAAAGAAATTGATCTCTTAGGTCTGACTGACATTGAAAACTAAAACTAAGAGATTGAAAAATTAGAAAATTGTTCAATCTTTTCAATAAAATGATATTTAAAATACTGCATTCACAATATACCCCTATATTCCCACCTAAAATACGTAAAAAATTCAATACCACACTATTGTAGCAATCAATAGAGGTATGCACACGATGGCGGGACATATAGGTCAATGTACAAATGTTTACTACAATACCGTGACAACCAAATATGAATAGCACAGGGTGGCAGTGAGAACATGTTAACAACTAAAGTAAACCGTAGCCCCTCAAGGGGTAAATAGTGACACTACGATATGGTAGTGAACAATCACTCAACCACTAGAATTAACCTATCGTCCCGTGGGATTCCAAAGGGGTGTGCGCGACATGAATCGTTTGATTTCCCAAAATAAAATTCATGTATTCAAACTTGAAATATTTTGCATGAATTGGCATTAATAGTGAGGTGGCCGAGCTCAACAACAAATATACTTGGGATTCAACAATATTTTGTAATCATTTACACAACTTAGTGTACCAGAGGTAAAGGAGTTCAAGGGGGAAGACTTTGTAGCTATTATTTCACTAGGTAAGTTCATAGAAACCCTTTGTAGCAAGTGTATAAGAAATTAATTTGATCCTACAAGTAGACACTTAAAGAAATCAAGTAGGAGCAAATTCTTCATCATGTCACCCAAAATAAGTTAGCTTGCAAGTAAAAAGGAAGAGTCCATAGTTTCTAAAACAAAGAAGAGGTCCCTGCAACAATGCATTTTAGATGTGTTACCTAATTTTATAGACAAAGGATTCAAACAGGTGTTTAAAGATACAACCCATGAATGTAGAAACCTAATTATCTGTATCTCAGGGTGGGATCTATTTTGGTACTTCTATGAAAAAAGGGATGACAAGATTCCAATTTTGAATCCTTGGACCTTAGATTTGGCCAAATTGATAGTCCCAAATGTCTTAGTAGATGACATATTTATTAAAGTATTGGCACAATACTATCACCTAACTACCAAAAGTATAAGAATGTCAGATGGCTCACCATTAGTGGTGTTGACTAAAGAAGCCATTATAGAGTGTTTTATGTTAGAAAAGCAAGCTATCACTAAGATTTACTTGGAAAAAAGTGAGGAGGATTATATGAGATTGAGAAAAACCTACAAGAGTGATGAAATTATTTTACACAAGAAAAGGGGTGTAAACAATAGGAGGATACCTATCTCCCCCTCCCAAATTGAGCCATTTTCCATAGAATACTTCCAAGTATATTTCAAAAGAACTTATTTTTCTTTGTGCCAAGTGCTTGGAATAGATGCTCAAGAGAGGATTCCAATCAATCTCATGATGATGGAAATGAAGATACAAAATCCTGAAGTGAACATTGAGTATGACTTTGCTGTTGTAATTGAGAAAGGGCTACATGAGGGAATTTTTCAAGTAAAAGAGAGAACTTAGTTCCCATCAATTTTAGAAAATACTCTTTGTTGTGTCATTTAATATTGTACCAAAATAGAGAGATATGGACTAAAAAAATGTGTTTGGGAATGATTGATAATCAAGGGAATAGGTTGCCTATACAAAACTAGTGTTACATCTAGGAAAGTAGATGTAAAAATAGTGATTATGTAATATTTCATGATGATTTCATAGTAAGGGTCATGGCCAATCTTGGTCATATTTCACCAAGATTTCCTAATGAAATCATGCAAGTATTAAGACCTTTAGCATTGAAGCCAGAGTAGGGACACACTCATAACACTAGTAGAATTTGGTAAATAAATGACTACGTGACTAAAAATTTTAGTCACAACAACTAAAAATGACTAAA
This sequence comes from Sequoia sempervirens, assembly GCA_007258455.2. Classification (NCBI taxonomy): domain Eukaryota; kingdom Viridiplantae; phylum Streptophyta; class Pinopsida; order Cupressales; family Cupressaceae; genus Sequoia; species Sequoia sempervirens. The sequence goes on along the minus strand of VDFB02193867.1, from coordinate 764,532,194 downwards.
TTCTACTCATTTTTAGCAAATTAGCTATAAATGAGTAAATAAATGACTAATTTGGTCATTGACTAAAAATTATTTAGTCACACAAATAAAAATGATTAAATAGTTTGTCATTTATTTAGTCACAATCCATTTCAATAAATCATTTAAGGAATCAAGAATATAGCCCGCCAAAATACTCTAAAACTTTAATAAACATACCTTGAAACTTTCGTCAAAATCTTATTTTCAAGCGTAGCCCGCCAGAATGGAGTTTTCATTTTAATAAACATACTCTAAAACCTTTGTCAAAACATTATTTTGAGGCATAGCCCGCCAAAATGGAGAAGTGCTTCAGTAAAGAATGACATAGAATGGTAAGGAGATGTACATGACAAGAGGCATATGATTCATTGCTTCTTATCTCATTCTTGCTTTGCTCAATAAGGGTTACATTGTTCATGCTAGTATTTGTAATCCAAGTATTTAATTAACATATATTTGCATAATCTCAAATTTCTTTAGATGCTTTTGAAGTATCAATGTATCCTATATAGGGTTTAGAATGATTTCTTTTAGTTTAAAAAAACAAACCAGATGCTTTTGAAGTATCAATGTATCGTATATAGGGTTTAGAATGATTTATTTTAATTTTAAAAAATAATTAAATGATCTATTTTCTTGTGATTAGATAATGTGGAGATCTCCTAAATTTGCCCCAGTACACTATCCTTTTTGGCACTATATTCATTACTCCAGCTGCAAGGGTTTTGCATGTGACATCTTTAATATCTTCATGACCATGGATTTTAAATAGATCTCAGTCTTTGCTTTAATCCTTATCATGGTAACCCTTGAGTTCCATAATCCAGCTTCAATCTCTTCTAAGAACATTGTCTTAAGCTAGACTACATAGTATGCATGTAAAGCAAGTCTTTCATACCTATCATTGTTCCAAACCACCACTCACTGCCTTGCTTAAAATGTTGCCTCCATAAGTACAATAGCATGTTTTAAAATCATGGTTGCCAGTGATTGACCATTAAGGTCACTACTTTCATCAAGATACAATGAGATTTTTGTCTTCAAACTCAAGGCATTATGCAAGTTAACATTGTGAATTGTTTTTTGTGTATGATTTTATTTTCTTGCACATTTACTACTTTGCTAACTTCCTTTAAGGCTGGATATTACATCATTGATTGCAATCTCAAACAACTCACTCACTATCACTTGAAGATTCATTTCATGAGCATCCTTTTATAAAATCAAACTATGCCCTATAGACTGCCTACTTACTTACTACATGGAACTCATTGTTTCATGGTATTGTGGGTCTTAAGATCCTTCAACCTTATTGTCACTACTTCACAATCCATAAGGTATTATTCACTATTCTCCCATCTTTGATGAGTCTCAAAACACTACTCAAACATGCATTCCACTACCTCCATTATACAATGGATAAGAAGAAACATTGAAGCTGTGATTACCACTGTTACTTGATTTGGACAATCATTCCCTGATTGCATTTTCCTTGTCTAACACTATCAAAAGCATTTGAAAAACCCTTAAGGTCAGCGAGGGGGTAAGGACACTCATTGTTAAAATCTCCACTTTACTGTGCAAGTTTTGAGCTTTATTATCTTATCACTGCTTAACCTCTTTTTGACTATCACACCTCAAGTGACTGTCATTCTTCTTTCCATAGATTGCATTTACAAATGTCATGGAGGTACATAGTGTGCTTATTATTGGTTGCAATATTTAGATTGCAAGATTTTGTTATTAGATACAATGTCTCAATCTTTTTGGTATTGCAACCTCACTAATCTACTAGATTTATTGTTTATGTTTCTATAGAGGCCTAGGGTTTGTACCCTAGTCATGCTCTTACCAATGCTTCTATTAGTATTAAAAAATAACCTTAAATCTTGGGTCAGAGAATTAGTTGTCTTGATAGGGTTGTGGTATGATCTTGGATTCTATCCTAGAGTGTGTGGGAAGTTTATGTTTGATCATTAAGGTATGTAAACCTGATAAGGGAAATGTATCCTATATAGCATGGGTCTTGCTTTAATACTTTCCATAATGGTTATTAGCTAATCACATTATTATAGTTTGTGGTAACCCAAGATTACATTCAAGTATGTAACAAACTTGGTTTGTAGTTTAAGCTATACACTTTTAAGTAACATTTATAAGGTTTAGAAAATCTTGATCACTCTCTAGAATAACCCATTAAACATGGGTTGTGCTTGAATGCACTACATAATTGATATAACGCAACCACTCTGCATATCAACTAGAATTATAGGCTCTTTATTGCAGCAAGAGGTAATTGCTCTTGGATCATGCTATCATTACATCATAACCTGTTAAACTTGAGTCAACTTGAATGCACCCAATGATGATTGACACCTAATTGTGATGACAGTGATTTGTACATGAATTGTGCTCATATGAGTGCCTCCATTTCTATCACAATATAGCCACATTAAACTTGGGTCACACATGAATGCATCCTGCTTTTGTTATAGGACAACTGTGCCACATGACCAATAGAGTTATGGATCACATAATTACAGTCACAAGAATTTTTTCCTCAGTTGTGCTCTTATGATGATTCCATTACCGTTATAGCATAACCCTTTGGACTTATATTGCTCAAATCCTTACATTGCTTATTTTCTTTTTCGATGGATTGCTTCATGAATTTTTTATGATTTATACAACTTTTGTTTTGATAGTAAATGACATTAGATTATTTCTGAAGCTGAAATGATTTATTAATTATGGTTTTATGATGATTTTGATTTTGATTTAGAAGGGGTTAATATGTGGCATTTTTATGTGTAGGAAGAATAGATTGTGATGCAATGTTCGGGTATAGATGGTTCATGCAAAATTGGATTTCCATCGGTGTCATAACCAAGTTGGAGAGTACCTTGACCCAGTGTGAAACACTTCCGAGTGTTTTTAGTAGGAAGTAAAACCTAACTGTAGGAATTTCTGAATATCCAATAGAGGAAGTTCCTTTATTCTAAAGATAAAATCATAAATCTGTTGGTCCAATTGGAGATCCAACTTGATATATTTAATATCCGATAGAGAAATTTTGTACATTGTAAAGATAAAATCATAAATCTGCTAGATCAATTTTAGATCCGATTTGAGGTAGTGAAGCATTGACAGAGGAAGTTCCTACATTTTAAAGATAAAATCATAAATTTTATCTGTCCAATTTAAGGTCATGAAGCTTTGACAGAGAAAGTTCCTACATTCTAAAGATAAAATCATAAATCTACTTGGTCCAATTTGAGGTCCAATTGTAAGGATTTCTCTTTTTAATTATACTTTTTGGCATTTGGCTTGATACACATTGTTACTTTATATTTATGGTACTGCTTTTCTTCTAATGTTCTCAACCCTCATTTCAGGGAAGAGCTCTGAAGATGGTTCCTTCAGATGGAGACTACATTTTCTACTATAGGTTCTATCTAGAAACACCGAAAGCTCAAGTACTTTCATACTCAGATACAACAGAGTTTGAGGTGAATTTCACTTAGTATTTTATGTTGAAATGGATATGTTCTATCCTATAGTTAATTGTTGTATCATAAAATATAGGCTAAATAGTTGTTCATATACCATAGTTTCAAATTCCAAATTGCCTTATTCTAGGAGCAAGATCTGGTAAGGCCGAATTTTGTCAATTGCTGCTTGGGTAAAAAACTCGAAGCTACCCTTGACAACTAGTAAAGTTATGGTTACCAACAAGATCTACAGGCCGAGGAGGTTCTTCATGGATGAAATCGAGAATAAAATTCAGAATGGAAAAGAGAGTGGAAAAGTAGAATTTGATGAAACTCTTGCAAAGTTCATGTTAATGACTAATGCTTTTGTTCATTGTTATGATGTGAAATATTTTGAACAGTCATCTCGAAATAAAGGATTTTTCTATGATTTTGAGAGCATCTTCTATACAACAAGTTGTCTTAGATCAAATCAATGAAGCAAACAATTGTGAAAGAGCCAACAATTTTGAATTTGAAACAATGGTGTCTTATGTATAGAATCCCCTTGTAATTTGCTCCTAGAATAAGGTATAGCAATTTAGAATTTCAAACAATGGTATATGAACAATGATTTAGTCTATTTGTTATGCTACAACAATTAACTACAGGTTAGAACATATCCATATCAACATAACATAGCAAGTGCAATTCACTTCAAACTTTGTTGTGGTAGTTGTTTTGTAAGGAAGTTTGCACTCCATGAACATTCTCTGTGAACATCAATATATTGGTTATTATCTCAATCTTCTTTGTGATCAAAAGAATAGTGAAGTCCATTGCATAACTCATGACCATTTTGCAGTGCTATGATCCAATGCTCTTTTACTTCTTACTCACTGTGTTTTGTGATCAAAACAATAGTGAAGTTCATTGCATAACTCATGACCATTTTGCAATGCTATGATCCAGTGCTCTTTTACTTCTTACTCACTGTGTTCTCAATCACCATGTGCAAATGACTTAGAGGACAGATCTTTGTCACCATTTGACAATAAATTTCATTGTTTTGGACTGTTTGTTATGATTCAATCACTGTTTGATAGTGTTCTTCCTTTCTTAGTCCTATAGGATAGAGGGCAATTCACAATTTGCAACTCTCTAACAACAGTAAATAGATACAATAAAGATATTTAAAATTCTAGAAGTGGATTTTCTTTTGAATTGCTAAAGCCTATTTATCAATTTTATAATTTAAAATTATTTAAGCTATTTGAATAGCTAAACTTCATATTATAAATCATTAAAGTACATGAGAATCAAGTACTTAAAATGATCATAGAGAAGTTGAATGAAAATTAGTAAATTATTTTTGGAAATATGTGTCTCAATCTCACAGGATGAAACCTCTGGAAGAGCAAAGTCGGTATGACCTTCATTGTGTCTGGCTGACTAGCAGCTTTGAAACCTTATGAAATGTTCAGGTCACTGAGACCTTGTTGATGTCTTGCCGAATGGAGCCTATCACTGTGACATGTTGATCACTGTAATCTTCTACCGAGTGGAGATCTCTAGCCGACAAGCCACTCTTATCGGATATTGGGGAGACTTCGGGCGACAAGCAGTTTCGGGGAGAGACTTGGACGTTCGGTATGTCTCATACCGACAACAGAACCGATAAGTGTTTCACTTGGAGTCTTCGCGGTAACTCAAAGGCTTCGGTGTGAAGTCTTGGCAAGGGGTGTTGGTCTCACCGATGTTGTGGGATAGTCTATTGCCGGTATGACTCCTGGCGACTGTTTGATCTCGGGGTGACTTGAAGTCTTCGGTAAGAACTCTTAGCGATAGTGGTAAGTCTTGCCGACTGTTGGAAATTTTGGAATAATTTGTGAACATCGGTGTGATGTCCTGGTGAGTAGTGATAGTCTCACCGAAGGGAATACTAGTGTCTACGTGACTTGTGGACTTTGGTATGATCTCTTACCAAATGGCGATTGTCTCGCTGATGAGATTGTTGAGGTTGATGCGACCTTGTGAACCTGTTGGAACCTCTTGCCGATAGCAATGACTCTTGGAGACATCGATGGTTGAGTCTTGTGGCATTGGGGAGACACGGTTAGTGTCTCATCGACATGCGAATACATTTTAAACATTTTTTTGACCGATTGACCATCCTACGTGGTTTGTCCTTCGACCAATCAGGAAGCTAAATGGGAAACACTAGCAGTTGGACTATTGCAGCCATTACTGAGAGGAAGTTCGATAGACAAGGGTGTCATGGATATACTCAGGAGTTGCAGATGGTGATCAGTTCAATGGTTGTGTGAATAGTTCGAAGGGTGATCAGTGTGATTTCTATTATGAGAAGACTGTAACTTGAATGTTTCCTGTACAAGGTTGATCATTGTGAATGCTCCTGTAAACTGACATCAGAAAGATAAGTATGATCTTTGTATGTAATCTCCATTACTGTAATACAAAGTGACTTCTCTTGGTGTGATGGGTTTTTCTCCCGTAATGGTTTTCCCACTTAAATCTGGTGTTCATATGTGTATGTTTATTTCTATGTTTCTGTTATCTCTTTCAAGTGCATCTTAATTGGTCTTTAATTGTAAAATTTAAAAGTGTCGCTGCATTCTTCCTTGAGTTTTTGACGTTAGGAGAGTTGTTTTCGCACCTTAGCTTTCCTTACAAGTGGTATCAGAGCCTAGCCAGTTGTGATATCCTTGTGGGTACGTTGGGTTTTTTGAGTCAATTTCTGTTCAGTGGGAGTCTAGTAGAAGTTTGATAATTTGAATTGCAGGTTAAGATGGAAAGCATGTCAGGAAAGATTGAAATTGAGAAATTCAATGGCAGTAATTTTGAGTTGTGGAAACTTAAAATGGAAGATCTGTTGGTTGATCGTGATCTTTGGATTGTTGTGTCTAGAACGAAGCCTACAGGCATGAAGCAAGAAGATTGGGACCTTGCAGATAGAAAGTCTAAGGGATGATAAGGATTTGTTTGGAAGACTCTGTTCTTCTGAATGTGCATGAAGAGAAGACTACATCTTCCTTGTGGAAGAGACTGACATCTATTTATTAGGGGAAGTCCTTGGTGAATAAACTGTTCTTGAGGAAGAAGTTGTACACTTTGAGAATGGAGGTGTAGACATCTAAATTTGGACACTTAATTTATCCAAATTCATCCCCTTTCGTCTTATTTTTGTTAATTAAGTAATACTACTATTATTTAATTAATATCTTTAATTCTGCCAAATCTCTAAGGTATTTAATCAATAATACCTTATCTCTTTAATCCTCCTTCCATCAATTGAATTAAATAAATATTCCCTTCATGTCACATCCTCCATCATTTTTATCTTATCCTAATCCCATCTTCTAATCTCATCATTAAGGTGTGCACATGCCTAATCCTTGATTAGGATGTGTCACATCCTCCAACTTTTGCAAGTTGGCCCTAATCTCTCTTAGCCACCTAACCTTCCTCTAACCCCTCATCAACTTGTCTGATCACCCCGTTTAGTCAACTCTTCCCATCCCCAAGGAATTTTTAATTCATTTTGTCTTCCCAAAGTCCTTTGAGGAATTTTTAATTCCACTCTTATCTTTCAAGGAATATTAAATTCCTTTTCTCTTCCCCATGTCCTTTATGACATGTGTCCTTGGTCAACCTTATTAAGGGCTTTCTGCTTTTAGGCAAGGCACTCCACTTCCCTATGTGAATTTTTAATTCACATTTAATCCCCCAATGCACCCTTTGGACTTTAAAATTCTTTCCCCTCTCCCCCATAAGGATATTTGAGAAATTTTTAATTCTTCACATGTCCTCTCACCCACATGGGGACAAGTACCTCCTTTCCTCGAGGAGATCTTGTCCAATCCTCGAGGTACTTTGTACCCCCCTCCATGTCATGTACTATCCTTCCACCTCATGTCCTCTTCACCTTTTAGGGCTATATCACATGCCACATGTCAAGATGTGAGGGCTTGTGAGTTCTCAACTCACCTTAGCCCTACATCTTGATCTTGGTGGCTCAATCTTGGCCATCCATCTCTTCTAGGAATTCTCAAAGTTCCTATAAATACCCCCTCTTTTCTCTCATTTTAGGGGGAGATCATTTTGCTAGCCAAACTCTTGCAATTTTATTTCTCAATCTACACTTAGCCATTTTCATGTTTTCATCCATTTCCATCCATCTTCAAATCATCATCTAGTTTGCATATCTTGCCATCCAAGGAGCATACACATCCAAGATTGAAGGGCCAACCAAAGGATCGATTCGAGACAAGGTTTAAAGTTCCATTTGTTGTTTTTATCTTGTGTTGATTCCAACTTAGGCTAATATTGAGGTGTAGGTTGTTTTGGTGTTTATTTTCACTCTTTAGTTTGCTGCTCATTTTCTAATGCATATATTCGACCTATCACATTTCTGGCACACCTGGTGGGACCCACAAACGGGTCTCTTTCTTTCACGTTTGTTGTTTTTTGCATTTTTGCAGGTTCAGGTTACAGAGTGGCGGACCTGTCCCTCCGGTGGCGGACCTGTCCTTCTGGTGGCGGACCTGTCCCTCCGGTGGCGGACCTGTCCTTATGCTGTGGCGGACCTGTCCTTATGCTGTGGCAGACCTGTCCTTCCGGTGGCAGACCTGACCTTATGTTGTGGCGGACCTGACCTCTCGAAGGTGAAATTTCAAGTTTTTACCAATTGTCCTTTGGTAAATTAGGTACATAGTTTAATTAGAGGGGTTAACAAACCTTGTTTGGCGTGCTTGTGGAAGGCTATTTGATGTATCCAATCCCCTTACGCCATTTGGCGATCCTGGGTGACGAGAAATCGTAGCTTTCCAAGTCCTTTGAGTCACCCCATTTTCATTTTTCTTAGTGGGACTTGCTTGGGGATTTCATCACCCCAAGGGACGATTCCAACCATGCGTATCGGTAGGGTATATAAAGGGGGGAGAGCGAAAGCTGTACCTCAATCCAACCATGTTGTAATTGGTGAAGCGTTAGGATGACATGAAGAGTTGGTCTGAGCCTTTAGTATCTCGCTAAGGTTCCCGACTCACGCTTGTAACAGGTTGGTGTTCACGGTTTGGGCCTCACGTACTGTGCGTATATCGAGGACTCCTTAGCAACCATGTTCATCCTAGAGTAGAAGACTTTGTTGGCCATACCCATTTCTACTAATCTTAGGGTTGTGTTGTCTGAATTGTCTTTCTCATGCAAAACCAGTCATTTTCAATTTAGCCAAATCTGTTTATCAATGTTTGCTATATTTTGGGTCCTTTGCCTTACCCATCCATCAAAAAATCAAGCTTAAACTTATGCTGTGGCGGACCTGACCCTCCGGTGGTGGACCTGTCCCTCCGGTGGTAGACCTGACCTTATGCTATGGCGGACTTGTCCTTATGCTGTGGCTGATCTGACCTTCTGCTCTTTCTTCCTGGGGCTGCCATTTCCACATTGTTTATCCGATATACTCTGTTCAAAGACAGTTCTTCTCATTTTTTCGTGTTCTTTCCGATGATATATACCACTTCATACTTTTGAGAAGTTGGCCGGGGCACCTTTTTCTTCACCATCTGTCTCCTTGAGGGGGGTATACCCTACCATTGTCTCCGTTTACTTGTTCTGAGTAAACATTCATCCATTTCACATATCCTTTCATCATTTCAAACTCTCGTTCTTTCATTTCGATCATTCATTTACTCATTCTGAGTAAACATTCATCCATTTCACACATCCTTTCATCATTCTGAACTTTAGTTCTATCATTCTGATCATCTGTTTACTCGTTCCGAGTAAACATTCATCCATTTAACACATCCTTTCATCATTCTGAACTCTGGTTCTATCATTCTGATCATTTGTTTACTCATTCCGAGTAAACATCCATCCATTTAACACATCCTTTCATCATTCCGAACTCTCGTTCTATCATTCTAATCATCCGTTTACTTGTTCTGAGTAAACATTCATCCATTTCACCCATCCTTTCCTCATTCTGAACTCTTGTTCTGCTGTTCTGAATCCTCTGAATCTACTGAGTCCACATCTCCTACCATCACATCTACCAAATCCATTGAACACCCTCCCCCTACTCCGAGAGCCGTCGAACCTCTCGACGACACCCGAATCCAATCCACTTCTTCCACTCCTAGTATCCATTCCCAGGAATATCTTGAATCCTCCATCCTTCCATCTTCCCCACTTGAAGAGTCCCCCCATGACTCCATTATCATGCCTCCCACACACGATGAGTCATGCCAAGGCCTGATCCAAAGCATGCCAACATATCCCTCCTCCGGATCAAGATCCTACCATCCCATCTAGTCTACCGCAAGATCACAGTCCCCCATCCATTCCATCCCATGATCCTCTTGACATTCAAGATTCTACCGCTCCATCTTCGTCTCCATTGCATGAGCCTGCTACCACAAAATCAGATCCTATCATATCCCCTACTCCCTCTCCAGATACCATCCATCCAAATGCTGCTATCCCATCATCTCCTTCTCAGGATCCCCCATCATTGCCTAAAAATGCTATCCCCACACTGCTTGCATATCCCCTTGGTACTCTCACATTCTTCCATGGTGGCCTCCTTGCAGACGAAAAGCACATCATATATACCACCCATCATCCCCCACCTAATAATGGACTTGCATCATGTTTTCAAGAATAACAAAAATCCTATCATGGATCGAATGCTCAAGAACATGAGCTATCAAGGAAAAGGTCTAGGCCTTCACGAGCAAGGTATTTTAGACCCCATCCAAGTCAAAGAACAAATATGCATGCAAGGTCTTGGATCTATTTCCCAAGACTCACAATCTAAAGATGTTGGTACAACCTCTAGACATCCTCAATGAGCCTTTTCCAAAAGAAATGTCAGCTCTTCCCATCGCTCCGCCAGATCATATGTTGCCATCCCTCCTCTATCATATCACCTCAAAACAACCGTCCATATTCCTTCTTCATCTGCCCCATCCATTTTGGGTCCTTACATCCCTCCATCCACCATCTCCCATCCTTCATCTACTACATCCATCTTGGGTCCTTACATCCCTCCATCCACCATCCCTTGTCCTTCATCTACTCTATCCATCTTGGGTCCGTATATCCCAAGATCACCTCCTCCATCTCATTCATTCATCCATCCAACACCTATCCATGTCATCCATCATAAAAATCCCTCTCGCATATCTCGTAATCAGGATCAACAAAGGCACATACCTAAACATCCTCCATATACACGTAATCCCCATACCCCTACCTTCATTGCTCCACATCGTCCATCCCCTCACACCCATCCCATTGCTAATAAATGCACTTTGGATGCTAAACTTTGGATGCTAACATAAAAATGCATAAATCCAAACATCCACATGAATCTAAAGCTCCCCATGTCCCCTCTATACAACATGTTGAAGAAAAGAAAAATCAAATCCACAATCCAAATCAAACCCATCAGCCACAAAGGCCCACTAAAGCAAAAATCAAAACCATGTGGATCCCAAAGAAAAAAGATGCAATGCCATCAAATGAAAAATCTGTAAGAACATCCAAAGTTGTTAATCCAAAAGCTAACCATACCCACATTTCATCTCCTAAGTTTGTTTTGGGTCCCTATGTCTCGGAATTCACTATTCCATCTCCTCCATTATCCCCACATTCTCCATCTACCAATCCTCTTATCTTTTCACATCCATCACCATATGTGCCAATGTTGGTCCTAAACTCACTACCCCATCACACATCCACCCCATCATTCTATCCATACCCTTTCCAGCATCCCATTCATTACCCTACATATCTCCCCCATCAAATCCCTCTAATTCATCCTTTTGCATAATCCATTTCTTCTAATAAGGTTGTACCAACATCCAACAGTCAGTTTGAACGTGAGCTCTTAATACCTCGTATAGAACTTGACGCTTGAGTCCTTCATCCATATCCTTATCGTATGTCTTCTAAATCCACTTATTCGCCTCCCTATCCTTATCCATCTCCTTCCACATACTATCCAAAAAGTCCAAAAATCCAAAAAAGTCAAAAAATAAAAATAAAATCAAAAAATAAAATAGTAAAGAGAAATAATCCATCCAATGGTGAAAACTTGGCAACCAAGTGCCTTGGATAAGTACCATGATGAAAACCTGAAAAACAGGCGTCATGTGTAAATCCCCATCTGCACTCGAGGGCAGCTTCCTGATATGTGCTCCCTCCATCCGCTATGCTTCCTGCTATTCTTCCAGCTATACAATCGTCTTCCCCTTATACATCCTTTTCGTTCATCCCCTCCATCCTATCAATCTTACACATCCTTCTTGGCATATCTCATTTATTCCAATCCTTCCATCCTCCTTGTGATCTTGATAACAATGGGGCAAACATATAAGCATGCTTTGGGCACCCCTTAGCATACATCTCCCTCATCTGCACACTATCCCAACTGTCATTCGCACTCGTCTACCTTCCTGATCCACCTATCATGCTACCCTCAATCTCCCTTCCTTATCCATGCATCCTATCTTCATCCATCCCACTCCTTTATTTTCCTCTCCTTCTCTATTGCATCCTTCATGCCTCCTCGCACATGACATATCTAGAGTGGGGGCATCTATCTTCCTTTGTAATATAGTCCTTGGAGACATCATCCATTTCATCATAGCATCCCTTCCATCTCCCCATCCTTATCTTTTATCCCTCCACACAATCCTTATATCCATCTTCCCATCCCTATCTTCCTATCCTTCCATCATGGCATCCATTCTCATCTATCCATCTGGTCACCTTTTCCTCATCCAAATCCTTATCCCTCTATCCAATCCACCCAAACAATCCTTTTCCTCCCCCCATCCTCTACCCTCATCCCATCTCATAATCCCTTGTCATTGGTATCTCGCTATAGGATTTTCCCCACGCAACCCAATTCCATCTACCTCATCATCATCACTTCTGCTTCTTTTACACATCTTTTCAATCTCCTATCCTTTCTCATCATTCATCTATTTGTCATCTCATCCTACCAATTCATCTTTTGATGATTTGAATAACTATCCCATCCCTGAGCTTTGTCTAGTCACTATCCTCTAGTCCAATCTAGCTGGTCTATCTTGTCCCATCATGTCGGTCCAATCATTTTAACCCCTTATCTAGGGTTATCTCATCATCTTTCATCCATCACTTGTCTTTGGCCTTCTATCGAACTACGTTGCCCCTGCGCTTTCACGTAGGCAAGGTCGATCATTTGATCTGCCCCCGAGGTTCCATCATCGACCTTCATTGTCCACTTTGTCCCTTTATCACCTATCATCAATCTTTCTACTTTTTCCATCTGATCCTTTATCATCTATCATCAATCTTCTTATCTTGTTCCTATTTGTCTGTCCCGTCTTTATCATCCATCGAGGTCTCCTATCTTGTGTCATGTCTCTTGTGTCGTGTCATCAAGCTATGCCCTTATCTAGCTAGTTCTTAACCAACAAGATCCACTTATATCATCAGATCCAACCGGTTCCGAATACCCTGCATCATATCGATCTTTTAGTTTAGTATCCATCATCGGTCTCAACAGGATGCATCCTTCCTAACAGACCTCATCAATCCCATCCATCCCCGTGCTCCTATGGCAAAGGACGTTTGAAATTGATTGTGATCTTTTAATGCTTTTGGCTTTTGTTTATCATTTGAGCTTTCTATCATCACTTGTCATGGTCGCCTTGATCCATCATATCATGGTGTGCTTTGACTAGTCAACATAGGGGCATATATTGATCTTTTCTTTGTTGTTGTCTTCTTGGTTGTCCCACGTAGTACCCACCAAGATCCCTGAGATCTTGTGTTACGCTGGGGCATCCTTGTGTGCTTGTGGTTATCCCAATACCTGGCCCGACCAACGTCACCATGACTTTGGGGTGTTGGGATAGCCTTCTTGTTTGTTATGTTTGTTTTATGCATTAGACACTAATCCGCCTTGGTTCTTCATACCTTGGCGTCTTGTGTCTTATGCTATAGCAAAAATCAGTGCTCCGACGATGGAAAATTGCATTTGGATTTTATTTCCTCTTCATCCTCTCATCTATCAAAATCCCCCCATTCATTCATCCTTCATCATCTTCTTCAACTCCCCTTGCATCATCTCACACATTTCGAGAGCACACTCGTGTTCTCTTGAACCCACATGTCTTCTCGAGGGGGCATCCTTCATCCCTAACTTTCATATTCACCCCTATCATTTTCCTTCCTAGTCAATCCTTTGATGACTAGGGCATCTTTCCCAATCTAACCATCTTCTTCTAGGTTCTATGTTTTAATGATTTTTGAAATGATGCTACTTCGTAACACCATCTCAAAGAGGGGAAAAATGTAGACATCTAAATTTGGACACTTAATTTATCCAAATTCATCCCCTTTCGTCTTATTTTCGTTAATTAAGCAATACTGCTATTATTTAATTAATATCTTTAATTCTTTAAAATCCTAAGGTATTTAATCAATAATACCTTATCTCTTTAATCCTCCTTCCATCAATTGAATTAAATAAATATCCATTTATTTAATTCCCTTCATGTCACATCCTCCATCATTTTTATCTTATCCTAATCCATCTTCTAATCTATCATTAAGGTGTGCACATGCCTAATTCTTGATTAGGATGTGTCACATCCTCCAACTTTTGCAAGTTGGCCTCTAATCTCTCTTAGCCACCTAACCTTCCTCTAACCCCTCATCAACTTGTCTAATCACCCCCTTTAGTCAACTCTTCCCATCCCCCAAGGAATTTTTAATTCCTTTTGTCTTCCTAAAGTCCTTTGAGGAATTTTTAATTCCACTCTCATCTTTCAAGGAATATTAAATTCATTTTCTCTTCCCCATGTCCTTTATGACATGTGTCCTTGGTCAACCTTATTAAGGGCTTTCTCCTTTTGGGCAAGGCACTCCACTTCCCTATGTGCATTTTTAATTCACATTTAATCCCCCAATGCACCCTTTGGAATTTAAAATTCTTTCCCCTCTCCCCCATAAGGATATTTGAGAAATTTTTAATTCTTCACATGTCCTCTCACCCACATGGGGACAAGTATCTCCTTTATGAGGAGATCTTGTCCAATCCCGAGGTACTTTGTACCCCCCTCCATGTCATGTACTATCCTTCCACCTCATGTCCTCTTCACCTTTTAGGGCTATATCACATGCCACATGTCAAGATGTGAGGGCTTGTGAGTTCTCAACTCACCTTAACCCTACATCTTGATCTTAGTGGCTCAATCTTGGCCATCCATCTCTTCTAGGAATTCTCAAAGTTCCTATAAATACCCCCTCTTTTCTCTCATTTTAGGGGGAGATCATTTTGCTAGCCAAACTCTTGCAATTTTATTTCTCAATCTACACTTAGCCATTTTCATGTTTTCATCCATTTCCATCCATCTTCACATCATCATCTAGTTTGCATATCTTGCCATCCAAGGAGCATACACATCCAAGATCGAAGGGCCAACCAAAGGATCGATTCAAGACAAGTATAAAGTTCCATTTGTTGTTTTTATCTTGTGTTGATTCCAACTTAGGCTAATCTTGAGCTGTAGGTTGTTTTAGTGTTTATTTGCACTCTTTAGTTTGTTGTTCATTTTCTAACCTATATATTCGACCTATCATAGGAGGAAGGAGGGTCTGTAGCTGATCATTTGAACACATTCAACATGTTGATTGCACAATTAACATCTGTTGGTGTGAAAATTGATGAAGAGGATCGTTGTATGCTTTTATTGTGTTCTTTGCCAGACTCTTGGGATCACCTAGTGATGGCTATTGGGAGTACAACATCCAATTTCAAGATGGAAGATGTTGTTTCTTATTTGTTATCAGAGGAGATGAGAAGGAAATCTTCTGAGATGGCGAAGGAGGCCCTTGTTGTTAGAGGAAGATCGAAAGAAAAAGGAAAGAAGAAGGACAAGAAGTCTAAATCGAAATCAGAGGGGAGATCAAAGTCTCCTAGCAAGAAGTCCAAGGTGAGATGTTGGAATTGTGGGCAACCTGGTCATGTCCAGAAGGATTGTAAAGAGGAGAAAAAGAAGAAGAAGAAGAACTCTTCCAACAATGATTCTTCTTAGAGTGATGCAGACGCCTTCATTGCAGCCTTGGCTACACAGACATTAGATGATGTCTGGATGATTGATTCTAGAGCATCTTTCCACATGACATCTCATAGAGACTGGTTCACGAAGTATGAAAAATACGATGGTGGAAAGGTGTATCTGGCAAGTGATTCATCATTGGAAATTGTTGGCCGTGGAAGAGTTAGAATTCAATTCCCTGATGGAAGAGTGAAGGGAATCAATGATGTAATGCATATACCAGGTCTGGCTCAAAATCTACTTTCTATTAGTATGTTGAATGATATTAGAGTGCAAGTCACGTTCTCTAGAAATGGCTGCAAGATGACTAGAGGCTCTATGGTGCTAGCAAGGGGTGCTCGTATTGGTACCTTGTATAAGCTCGATGCACATGTTGTTCAATGCAATAGTGTCTCTACCAAGTCACAAAAAGCTACTCATGGAGAAAAAGAGGAAGAAATTCCTGATAGTGTAAACTCTATGGAAGTTAAACTTCCAGCAGAAAAGACTATGCTTTGGCATCATAGGCTAGGCCACATTCGTGAGAAGGGTTTAAAAACCTTGAAGAATAAAAACCTGGATGAGGGGCTTGAAGATTGTAACCTTGAATTTGAATTCTGTGAACATTGTATATATGGAAAACAACACCGTGTTTCTTTTTATTCCAGTCCTCATAAATCTTCTGGTTTGTAGATTATATTCATTATGATGTATTTGGTCCAGTGAATGTTCCTTTGTTGTCTAAGTCAAGGTACTATGTATCGTTTATTGATGATTATTCAAGAAGAACATTTATTTATTTTTTGAAAAGTAAATCAGAAGTGTTTAGTCGGTTTAAGGAATTTAAGAACCTTGTAGAAAATCAGACTAGAAGAAAAATAAATGTTTAAGGACTGATAATGGTGGTGAATTTTGTTCGATGATTTTGAGAGGTATTGTAAAGATCACGGAATTAAAAAGACATAAAACTACACCTTATAATTCAGAGCAAAATGGAGTTGTTGAAAGCACCATCAGGGATGATGAAATGGCGCATGTTGAGTAGTGTCAGTTTCATATAAGTTATGGGTCGAGGCGTTGCTACAACATGTTAATTTGGATAAATCGCTCTCCAAATTTTGCTGAGAAAAACCTTGGAAGCATGGTCCGGGTAAGGAAGCCCTTTAAGACATATTCGTGGTTTTGGTTAGGAGGTATATGCATGTGTCGTATGGTGAAAAGATCCAAATTGGAGAACAAAGTTGTTTCAGCCTATTTTACACAGTAGTGTTGCATAAAAGGATACAAGCTTTGGGAATCCCGATACCTAAGAAGGTTCTCAGACAACGTATGTTATCTTCATGAGTCGAAGCTCTACTTTGATCTGTCACCGAGATGCAGTCGAAAAATAAGGATGTGAAGTTGTAATTCCTCCCGATACCGCAGAAAGAGGAATTGAAAATTCAAAATGTACCAAACCGGCGGAGAGCCTACAGTTCGCAGAGTTCAAGAAGAAGAACAACCTCACCAAAGAAGTGGGCGCGGAGGTCAACTCGTGAAAGAAAGCAACTTGATAGGTGCGGTCTCTTTGATAGATTCTACTTGTGCCTATGCTTTAATCTCTAGCACTGCTGAACCTAGGACTGTAAAAGAGGCATTTAAAATGTATGATACAAACTCTTGGTTGGAAGCCATGAATGAAGAAATGGCATCATTAGACAAGAATGATACCCGGAGTTTGGTGCCATTGCCTAAAGGCAGAAAAGCTATGGGCTGCAAATGGGATTTAAAAAGAAATAGGTCTGGATGGTAGTGTGGAAAATAATAAGGTGAGGTTGGTTGTGAAGGGTTATTCCCCTGTAGAGGGAATTGATTATGGGGAAATTTTTTTTCCTTTCTAGCTAAGCCGACATCTATCGTATTTCTTTGTCACTTGCAGCAACGCATGACTTAGAGGTCGTGATGGATGTGAAGACAACATTCCTTCATGGTGATCTTGAAGAAGAAATCTATATGTCCCAGCCTAAGCACTTTGTGGAGAAAGGTAAATAAAAACTAGTTTGCAAGTTGAATAAATCTTTGTATGGGTTAAAGCAGTCTCCTAGAATGTGGTACCAGAAGTTTGATACTTTTGTATTGTCTTTGGGATTTGTAAGAAAAAAATTTGATCATTATGTGTATTATAAAGTTGAAAGTGATCGAGTGCTTATTATTGCTCTCTATGTTGATGATATGTTGTTCATAGGTAATAGTAAGTTGATGATTTCTGATCTTAAGTCTTAGTTATCTACAAAGTTCGAAATGAAAGATCTTGGTGCAGCAAGGTATATTCTAGGAATGGAAATAACCAGGGATAGGAAGAGTAGAAAAATTTGGCTCAGTCAGAGTAAGTATGTTAAGACTGTTCTAGAGAGATTTTGTATGAATGACTGCAAGTAGCTAGTTGTTCCAATTTTGCAGGGAAACGAAGCTATTTGTTGAAGACTATCCAAAATGTCCTACTGAGATGGAGGACATGACCAGTGTACCCTATGCTAGTGCGGTTGGCAGTATTATGTATGTAATGGTCTGTACAAGGCCAAACATTGCCCAAGCAGTGGGAGTACTTAGTCGGTTTATGGCTAATCCTGGAATGATACATTGGGATGCTATGAAGATAGTATTTAGATATTTGAAGGGAACTTTAGAATATGCTTTGTGTTACCATGGGAACTTGGTTGAATCATAGAGGACTCACAACATTCAAGGTTATGTGGATTCTGATTGGGCAGGGGACATTGACAGCAGGAGATCCACTAGTGGATACATTTTCATGATGAATGATGGTGTAGTGAGTTGGATGAGTAAGCAACAGGCTATAGTCGCTTTGTCCACCACAGAGGTTGAATACATGGTAGCTACACATGCTTGTAAAGAAGTAGTTTGGTTAAAACGTTTGTATTCTAACATTGGTTTTGATGTAGGGAAAATAACTATTTTCTGTGACAGTCAGAGTGCAATTTTTCTGGCAAAGAATCCTACTTTCCATGCCAGGACAAAACATATAGATGTACAATATCACTTTGTATGAGATATGGTGGAGGATGGAAAAGTCATTTTGGAAAAAAATGATACTCTGGAGAATTTTGCGGATGCATTGACGAAGCTAGTGAGCACAGACAAGTTCAGGTGGTGTGCCATTTTGATGGGCCTCAGTTCCCATGAATTTCAGTAGTTTTGTTGTGCTTTGGAGGTTCCTGTGTGATCTTCGTCAAGTGGGAGATTGTTGGAAATATGCGTCTCAATCTCACAGGATGAAACCTCTGGAAGAGAAAAGTCGGTATGACCTTCATTCTGTCTGGCCAACTAGCAGCTGTGAAACCTTATGAAATGTTCAAGTCGCTAAGACCTTGTTGATGTCTTGCCAAATGGAGCCTATTGCTGTGACATTTTGATCATTGTAATCTTCTACCGAGTGGAGATGTCTAGCTGACAGGCCACTCTTATCGGATATCAGGGAGACTCTGGGTGACAAGCAGTTTTGGGGAGAGACTTGGACGTTCAGTATGTCTCATACCGATAGCAAAATTCTTGCCAATAAGCGTTTCACTTGGAGTCTTCGCGGTAACTCAAAGGCTTCGGTGTGAAGTCTTGGTGACGGGTGTTGGACTCACCGATGTTGTGGGATAGTCTATTATCGGTATGACTCCTAGCGACTGTTTGATCTCGGGGTGACTTGAAGTCTTCGGTCTCAGTGATAGCAGTAAGTCTTGCCAACTGTTGGACATTTTGGAATAACTTGTGAACATTGGTGTGATGTCCTAACGAGTAGCGATAGTCTCACCGAAGGGAATACTAGTGTCTACGTGACTTGTGGACTTTGGTATGATCTCTTACCGAATGGCAATTGTCTCGCCGATGAGATTGCTGAGGTTGATGCGACCTTGTGAACCCGGTGGAACCTCTTGCCAATAGAAATGACTCTTGGCAACATCGATGGTTGAGTCTTGTGGCATCAGGTAGACATGGTTAGTGTCTCACCGACATGCAAATACATTGTGAACATTTTTTTGACTGATTGACCATCTTACGTGGTTTGTCCTTCGACCAATCAGGAATCTGAATGGGAACCGCTAACAGTTGGACTGTTGCGGCCGTTACTAAGAGGAAGTTCGACAGACAGGGACATCATGGATATACTCAGGAGTTGCAGATGGTGATCAGTTCGATGGTTGTGTGAATAGTTCGAAGGGTGATCAATGTGATTTCTATTATGAGAAGACTGTAACTTGAATGTTTCCTGTACAAGGTTGATCATTGTGAATGTTGCTGTAAACTGACATTAGAAAGATAAGTCTGATCTCTGTATGTAATCTCCATTACTGTAATACAAAGTGACTTCTCCTGGTGTGGTGGGTTTTTCTCCTGTAAAGGTTTTCCCACGTAAATCTGGTGTTCATATGTGTATGTTTATTTCTCTGTTTCTGTTATCTCTTTCAAGTGCATCTTAATTGGTCTGTAATTGTAAAATTTAAAAGTGTTTCTGCATTCTTCCCTGAGGTTTTGACGTTAGGAGAGTTGTTTCCACACCTTAGCTTTCCTTACATTTACTACTGATCTAGCTTTTCCTTTTGCATGTTTATAGGGTTATTTCTTCCAGCATTTTTTAGGCCTATTTTGGATTCTATGGAAACAACAAAGGCAGTTCCACATCCGGGTCTAAATGAGGTGATGACCCATCCTTCTATGATGAAGTTTGCAGGATACACCCAAGAATAGATCTAAAAATATTAGATTTTTAAACCTTCAGATCTTTGAGATTGTTGCAGATTTGATTTGATTTTTGTACAACTAGACGGATCTAAAGAACTATTGCTTGAAAATGATGTAAATGCAAATTTTATTTGTTCAAAATAATCTAAGAGTAGTATTTTCACTTGCACAATTTTTTTTTGTCTACCTTAAGATAACCGTTAAAATTATCATTTTGTTAATCATAATATTTCTTTGTATATTTGTATTTTGTTGGATTGTATTGGATAGTTAATGGTTAAGTTTTCTTAAAAAAATAAATTTAACATAATATTCTTTTCATGTACTTCTTTTCATCACTTGTAAATCTAATTTTTTGTTACTTTTTGTGATCATAAAAAATAGAGATGATTTTAGTCTCTGTGAAATATTTTCATGCATGTTTGAGATCTCTACAAGGTGATGAAAAAGGCCCTAGGGTTTGGTAGGGTTTTGAGTATCCTTGTTATTTTGATGGTAATGTTGTCACTAAGTTCACTCCTTGCCCAAATATAGTCACCTAAGAAATTTCCATGATGCTCTTGACTGTAAATTGCTTTGTTCTCCCTACCTTCTCACTGCAAGTCTAATTCTTCAACTCTACCAACTTCCCTTCCATCTTAGTGTCTTTTCATGCTCTTGCATCTATTCTCTTATGAATTTATTCTTATGACTTTGAAAGCTATCACTAGGTCTATTATGACTATTAGGTCTTTGAGGGTATATGATTTTCTACTACAAAATCTTAGATTGCCATACTTTTGATGACAATTCTCCAAGGATGTTTGCTCACTAAATTAAGTCTCTATATATTCTCCATTATGCATTGAAAATTCATGGTTTCTAGTTAACTATTTATTGGTGTAACCATTGCCATGTTTCTTGGGACTGTCATCCCTATAGCATAGTTTCCTTATAGATCTAAATGTAATTTAAAAGGTGCCCATAAATATTGACAAGTTTCATAGGATTGTTGTTTCAAGGTAGTAGATGGTCGTGACAAGTTTCATAAGACTGTTGTGACAAGTTTCATAATAGCGCCATACCATAAGAGCCAAGAAGACACGGTGTGATGTAGTGGTAACATCCCACATTACCGTGAAGGTTGAGCAATAAATGTGCAGTATGTTGGTAACTCAAATACTTCTCCCGCATCCCCGCAAGAGCCAAGAAGACAAGGTGTAGTGTAGCGGTAACATCCTGCATTACCGTGAAGGCCGAGCAATAATGATGCAGTGTAGCGGTAACATCCTGCATTACTGTGAAGGTCAAGCAATAATGATGCAGTGTAGCGGTAACATCCCACATCACTGCAAGGATCATGTCAAAACAATGTGGTATCACAGTTAAACTATAAAAAGAAATATCACATTTCTTTGAGGTATTTTTTTGAAATAGTTTGATTGCCTTGTGTATATTGCTTCCACATTTTCATGTATTTCTAGCAAGGCACTTGTAACTACAACATATGACAAAAAAATCTCTGATGTTATGCTTTGATGGATGTCCCTTCAGTATTACTAGATATCTGATGTAGTGCACATTATTATAGTGTAAGCCTATTTTTCGGATTGTTTCATTTAGCATCACCAATATTCTCCACAAGAACATTGTCCCTGTTTAAAATGATGGAAATGGTTCACATCTCTCAGAACAATTTCTCTTACAACAATCATGGAGATGAATTTAGCTGCAGTGTGAAAATAAAAACATACTCGAAGGTTCTTAACAACTCTAATAGTTGTACCAGGGGACATGTTTAACAAGCCAAATGCAATTGGCAACTTTTCACTATGGTGGTAGAT